>VZRV01003030.1:798109-1048069 GCA_013398115.1 Falcunculus frontatus | reverse complement strand
TGTCCCCCTTTTTTTTTTTTTTTTTTTTTTTTTGGTAGTAATATTCAGCAATAAAATTCACATAAACTGCATGAAATAAACTTCTGTGTGGAGCTAGCCTCCAGGTTTAGGCATTTACATTTCATAGTAAATACTGTCTCAGTCCCAATCAACCTGGCATCTCACACGATCAATAAACTCATGATGTTTTAAATAGTGGTGTCTGTGATGCCTGCTGTATGGCCAGTGTACAAACCATTCTTTCACCACCTCTTCTGCTTTTTTTTTTTTCAACCCAGTTCAAACTATTAGAACAGTAGATTAAGTATATATTATGCTGCCATCTGAACACCATCGGAGACCTGCATCAGGCTCCGCAAAGGCAGATGCAAAGGGACAGTTTGCTGAGGTGCCAGGCTGTGACAGACACTGCTATCTCCTTCCTTTGCCAGGTCAGGAGTCCTCAGGCCGTGGAATAAGCCCCAGCATGTGATGCTCATTAACTGGACAGTCAGACACTCAGTCTTGCTCATAAACCAAGCCTATAGTTAGACTTTTCGTTTCTTGTTGACTTGCTTACTAAACATTAGAATAACTAAACATTCTCTACTGGTGACTACATTACATTTGCAATGCATTGCAGTACAATTGAGGTCTTCCAATTCTGATCCTAAATATGGGAAATGGAATAAAGATCCTTAACAAGTAGAATGGATTTTTACTGTGAGCTGAAACAGGAGCAAAAGGACATTCAGCATCAAAGGAAACATATTTATAAAAACATTTTATGTGACCCATTAGTTAGTCAAACATCAGCCCAATGCCTCCTTTTCCCAACAGCAAAATATATGTGTTCACCACTGTTAAACCAAACAAGTTCTATAGCCAACAACCAAGATTGAAATCAAGTGACAAGTGATAAGCAATTCTACTTCAGTTTCCAACCATGTGGCAGCATATGAAGACAAATAAGTCATCATGACATACCAAAGAACTATGGTCAAAGAATATTTTTTGCAAAGCAGAGCACATGAAATGAAGAAGCTTGCCAAGTACTTTCCTAGTTATGTACATGAGAGTATGACAGTTAATTCTATGACCACAGAAATGCATTTATGAATGTGCATACGTTCATATATACTACTCATACATGAGGGCATAACAATCTGCAATGTATGCAAATGACAAGTAATGAGTTCACTTTATCCAGGTTTTTAGATAAGTACACTTTTATTTCCTCCTTCTTGGCTGAAAGTGACAAATTTGTTCTTCTAAAAATTCTTTGTTTTAAAAACCAAACTGACAATATTTTTAAGCACTTAAGCATTCTTCTGAAAGTTTGGCTCATTGTTTAATGCAATTTCATTCTAGGTATTTTTTCTTTCTGAAAGTGTGAAAGACACCTACAGTTATTTAGGCAAGGTAAACCAATATAAAACTCTATTCCTTTCTGTCAAAGCTGCTCAATGGACAGATGAAAGATTGTTGTAACATTATTGTGCAACATAGATTAGTGATTCGTAAAATCCAGGTACAGGTGCCTTTCATAAAAGTATTAAAAACTTTTAATGCTTTCCTGGATTTTTTTCTGAACTTCTTAATGTTCAAAATTGCCTGGGGAAAAAAAAGGATAATAAGTACAGACTCCTATAAGATTTCTAAAACATGCACCATTTTTCTTGGGCAAATATTTTGTAAAATCAATTTTAAAACATGGAAATAAGAACTACTTATAAATTACAGCATTTCCTTCATTCTGCTATATCTTAAATCTATTTTAAATTTCAGATTTAAATTTTAATCTGCAGATGGTAGCATGTTGCCAAGTTAAGTATCATGCAAAGAAGTCTATGGTAGCTCATCATGTATGATGTCCAACTTTGCCATTGCAACCCCAAATACATATAAGTATTTTAGAAAAGTAACGTTATTTCTTTGTCTTGAATTGGTAGCTCCTGACCTTCACAAGTCTTTCATATTTTACTTTAAGTTAATAATCATAGAATGATTTAGGTTGGAACTGACCTTTTAAACCATCTAGTCCAATACCCCTGCCACTGACAGGGGCAGAGGCTGTACGGTTGTCATAAAAGAACATTTCCATTGTGAGAATGAACTGTCCCAATAATAATGCCTCTATTTATAGAGAGTGTATCCCCTCAAATCATGACTCATTCTTCCAGACCTCGAGAATAACTCTGTTGGTCTCAGGTATAAAACTGTGAAAATCATAGATAAAAAGTGTCCATGAGGTTGTCTAGTCTATTCCCTTGATAAAACAAGATTTAAGTTTGTCCTTGCTTGCTATCTTGTATCTAGTAAAGTACAATTCTTCAGAAGCAATTGCAAGTCTTCAGGTGTAAATATGGAAGAACCATATACTTTCACTCCCTGATATGATGCATTTGCAGCCTTTCTTTCCTTTCATTTGACCCCTTTTAATAAACTAAAAAGAAAACTTTCCAAGTAATATTTAGAGATTTCTTTACTCATGAGGGCTATTTTCTAAATATCTTCTTAGTCATGACTGACTAAATTTAACTTTTTCACAAAAATATTGATTTTCAAATTTCCACTTGTAACCACTGTTTTCTAAATTTCATTAGGTACTCTCAACAATTGTTTACTTAAATCCATAAAGTAAGCCCCAAGAACCTGATATGAAGTAATTTCTACATGTTTATCTATGGTTTTTCAGTTGCATTCCAATCAATAGGTTGTGATAATAATGAGAACCAAGAACATAAAAAATAAAATAACTCTTGGTATATTTACTCACGCTTGTGTCTGTTTAGATGTTCCTCTTTGGCATAATACATCATCTTCATTCTTGAACAACATTTTCAAATGAAAACAAAATTCTTGTGGAAAAATGTGTATCTGTGACAACGGGTATTTTCAGTGGGACAAGATTAGGTTTTTAGAAGGAAAGAGATAATTTATTTTGGATGTGGGGAAATATTATAAAAACCTGTTTTAATTAAAAATTTTCAAAAGTGGGGGTTTAATCATCATGAGGGAAAATGACTTTCTACTGTCTTCCCTTGTGACTTACCTTAATGAATGTCTGTTTCTTGCAGAGATATCCCTCGGACAAATAGCGCTCTCAAAGGATAGGTGCACCAGTTGGTAAAACTGCTACCCCACATTCCCCTGCAATTTATAACTGATCTTCTCTCCTTCCAATTATTTTTTTAGGAACTGATATTTTAAAGTTGCTACTGTTAATTTTTGCTGCGAGGGTGCTGAAGCACTGAGACATGTAGCCTGGAGAAGTTTTGAATGTGCCAACCCTATAAGTATTCAAAGGCCAGGCTGGACGGGACTCGGAGCAACCTGGTTTAGTAGAAGGTGTCCCTGACCGAGGCAGGGGGGATGGAACTAGAGGATTTTTAAGGCCTCTTCCAAAACAAACTATTCTATAATTCTGTGATTAATCTTTTCTATTTGTCATGTTCTATAGATTGAAATTACCTATCAAGATTTAGCTCAGTGAAGACTCTCCTGCCTATCTCCCAAGTAGCTCAAAAAAAACTTAACAAATCCTGCCAAATGTTGTGTCACAAAGTCTGGTAATCATTTAACCTAACCAACTGGCACTGTAACATCATAAGTAATCTGAGCTTTCTTCTTCAAACAAAAAGTACAATCTCGCAGCGTGATCTTCATCTTCTCTTTCTTCTTTCTCATTTGGCAGCAAAAGAATTTATGAGAATATCCTCTCTGTCCTTTGAGCTGATCTGTTTTCCACATCTCAACTCCCTGACATGATGTTTCATGATTATAAAAAAAGAAAATCTAATCAATCTAATGATTGATTTTCATCTGTGTTATAATCAGATACATAAATTTGTAAGTTAGATGGTTTGTTTAAACAATCATTCATTCCCCATCCTATATTTTTTATTGAAAATTTTATAGTCTTGAAATTTCTGAGGTTTGTTTGTCTTTGTGAAGAGAGAATTACTTGTTTTTCCCTTTTTTTTTGTATCACAGTTATCAAGGGGATGTTCTCCCGAGTCCCATTTTAAGGTCGCCCAAGGGTTTGTCATATTGTCCTGAGCAACAGAAAGCTTTCTAAATCTCTTTGGTCACAATCTTAATCTTCCTCTGAAGTCCTATGGGAACCTATTTTATTTTTCTTCACTGGGATTTGGGAAAGACTATCATTTACAAGCCAGTGACAGATGAGTCTGTTCTTTTTTCAGGGGCTGCTAAGTACAGTTCTGACTGGAATGTACCAATCACAGACTTCCCAACATTACTTTGATTTAACTGAAGAGTTGAAAAATGTTGGCATCAGTCCTGCAGTGCCTGTTTTCCTACTGAGCAGCTCTATACATTTTAGAAGGCCAATTCAGTTGAAAAGATATCACAATGAAAGTAAATCTGAACAGACACTTCTTTCCTTCAAATTCCTACTACCACTTTCCACTTTCTACACAAAAACAAGCTGTTACAATTTATTCAACAACCCCTGAAATCTTGTGAAGAATTTGTCACCAAAGCCCTCTAGAAAAGAGATTTTTTTGGTTCAGCAAGGTATGTTCAGATGTTCATTTGGTCTGACTTGGGCATTGCTGCCTTGACTTCCCGCTCAACACCACAGATGACACCACGGTGTCTCATCACATCTGTATGAGACTCACTGCACTTTTATCACATTTTATAACTGCAGGAGTTGCTAGCATTATGTGAAAATGATTATTAATACAGGTTTTTTTAGGACTCTCTTGTGCAAACCCAGTTTAAAAAGCAAAGACCAGATTGAGTCAATTAAGGGAAAACCAGCTGGCAAAGGCAGAAAATGCACGACAAAACATGTGCTTTCATTTGTATAAGCACACAAACAACATAAACACACCTGTAAGCAATTGCTTTTCATTATGGCTGTTTATCATCTCTGTTTCCACTGGTTCCAATGATACTTCTATTGTGATAATGTGGTTTGTTCACGTGTTCCTGGCAGTAGAGATGAGATTCCTCCCACTAACATCAAACCTGACTTTTGCTACTCTTTTCACAAAATTAAAATGAGAGCCATGCTGTCCAGTCTGTCTCACACACAGCTTTAAAAAACACATGCAGATGTGATTTGGGAAATGGTAAAGGTCCTCTTGCTTAAAGAGACTTTCCTAATGATTTTAATTATAGGCAATTTTGGTACTCACCACCAAAAACTGCAGCTACTGCTTGAAGCAGGATTTAGAAAGTAAGTGCTGGAAGTCCTTATTAACACTCAGCTTTAACTTTTTGATTATGTGCAGAGAAAGAGGTAAAACTTCCACTTTTACAGGTTTGGTTCAGTCTGAAAAAAATTCATTCCCCTTCAGCAGGTATGAATAGATAATTAAGAAGCAATAAAGAATCCAACCTGCCCATGCTGTCAGCTAAGTGGAAATACAGATATCCACTCTCTGTAGATTGTCCTCTCAGAACTTGAACCTCCATTTCCCATCAATTTCCCGTCTGATTTATGAAAAGAACTACCTGGTAATCTCAACAACAGCAACAAGCCACAAACATACCACCTTCTACATCAGTGGGAAGAGTTTTACGTACGTTGCAGAACTTTGTGTTTGGGAAAACCATCTTATATCCTGTTGTTAGGAAGTCTGGCAGAGTATCAACAGCATTATTTTCATCAGTGTATGTACAGTACATTACCCAGTGTGGAAGGTGCACATGTACTATGCATATGTTAACTTGTCTTATTGCCCTGAGAACTGCTCTTGGGTTTTTAAAAACAACATTATTGTCAGCTAAGTAACTACCTTTTCTGTTTATATTGAAGATATGAAAGGCTTGCTTTAGTTGCTGATGATTTTGCTATTGTTTAACCCTGTTGACATTGGAGGCAATATGCTCTGGGAGTGTAAAGAGGACTCTCCACATACAGTTTTGAAAAGTTCTGCTAGTTCCAGTTACTATCCTTTTATTAATGTTGACATGTGAACCAGAAAGGCCAAAGGCTCACTTTCAAAATCCTAGGTAAGACTGACTTTTGTTAGAGAAGAAAGTTACCTTTTTACTTAATATATTAAGTCCAGACTATGTTGAAGCTATTAAGAGAAATGCATAAAAGTCCATGGTCAAGTGTGCGGTGTTTAGCATGTTCAGAATACCTCAGTACTTTAAAAAAGATGATGCCAAAAGCTTTTATACTTTCTTGCTACCTTGGTAATGACTGTGACCTTGTATGGCCTTTTGGATTGATGACAGTGATGTCATCTGTGATGACAAGAACTACTTTTGCCAAAATATACCAGAAAAGTTTAATAGACATCTCTGACGGACTCTCTTGTAGTTGTTCCTTGTCCAAGGTCAGAGCAGGGTTTCAGTCACCATGGCACTGAAGGCAAGCTCCCTTGAGTTAGTGAATTGAAACTGCAGAAGCCTTCTCAGCACCAACAGGCAGCCTCTTCTCCCTCCACTGTTACCTGCCAGCTCTGAAACACTTGTCCTGGAGGAGGCAATCCTCCCCACTAAACATGACTACTAACACAAGTACACAAGTCCCAGAGAACAGTGAGAAAGCTCCTTGCTTTCCTTTCCAAGTTTGTGAAACAGCAGCCCTTTTGTCAAATGACACCTCAAGTCACCAGGCACATGCCTATAACTGAACTGAAAAATATGGCAGAACCCACTATTCAGAGTGGAGGTGATTCCTCAATCACAGGCAAAGCCAAAACCACATTTGTCCCAGACAAATGCTTTGTCTGGAAAAGAATAAGGAGTTTCAGTCCCTCACCTGACCCTGTCCTAGTTGCAGGAATTGCTGCACTGGAATTTCCCAGTCTGCCTCATACTAGACCCAAAGAACAAAGTATATCCAAGCTGATGAAAGATGATTAGAAAAATGCACCTAAATCCTTTTTCCTGTATAGATCAATTTAGTGGTGCACAAGAAGAGCATGCTTCAAGGTCCTCTTCCATCCCTGAAAAGCTTTGTGCTATCCTAAGACTTTCCAAACATCACTGTGCATGATATAACCATTACTGAAATCTTTGCAGGCAATGCAGAACTTGTACATGCGTGTACCATAATTAGGGAAAGAAAAGTGAATTAAAGGCTCAGAGATGGGGAAATATGAAATTCTGAGACACTAATACATCCTTAAAATTAGAATGAAATCCAGAAGTTACTAAAGAAGATTTCACCAAATCAGGAAAAGAGGTGTATTTACGTATTTTTAAGTGGAAAAAATTCATCATGATGGTTGCCCATAGAACCGATCAAGTGACTCTGGAAAATAAAAATAAAATGTGACTCCAGCAGTTGCTGTATTCTTTGGGTATTTTATGTGAGAAAACCATGTCTGTTTATCTACAGAAAAATTGGCAAGTTTTTAAACAAAGTTTTGCCAAAAGCTTTCGTTAACCATAAAATATGAGAGTATAAGAACATATGCCATGCCTTCTGGGCATAATACTTATAGCAACATAAATCAGGAGTTACTTCAGAAAAGCTGAAAAAAAATTCCATATGAAAGAAGATCAAAGCCAGAGTGCTCCAAGCTGATTGTGACACAGGTATGTGTGAGTGTGTGTTTGTGTGTTTGTTTGTGTCTGTGTGTGTGTGTATTGGCTCTTTCCTGATCATATAATTTCAATTCTTAGGGTGACATACTGTTACTGAGAGCCTGGCTACTCAATAAAGAAAAAAGGATGGTGCAAAAGTGAAGAGGCAGCACCTCATGAGCTTGGCATCTTCATGTCTCTTTTAACCAACTGGCTGTGTCCCACGCTGACTAAACAGGGCCCATGTGTTTAGCAGGCTGTTTTTCTACCAGTACTTCTAACAAAAGGTCTCCAGAACTAAAGAAATATAGATGCTTGCAACAGATGTTTGGCTTAGGACTCTTTCTTCATTCTCTCCCTCTTTGTTCTATAGAGAAATTATACCTAAATTACAACTAAAAGAGTTTAAAAGTACTTAATGCTGTATCACCCTCATTTGCAACACCCATTTTCTTTATGAATGGCTGAAATTCTATTGAAGCATGCAGTGATTGGAAAAATCACATTTATGATTCGTCATGAAGAGTTGGGAGTAGAGTTTAGCTGAAGCCTAGACAAAATGAGCTAACTCAAATGCACTTTTGCACAGTAAACATAAAATAAAAATGAAAACGGTCATTTCTTCCTGTTTGTTGCCACTTGTTCACGCACCTTCCAGAATATCCTCTTTTGCAGGTCAGGACTTGTGTCAGATGGTTGTGTAATATGAATTACAGTGCCATTCCTCACTGACCAGATGGCTAAAAGCAAATGGAATGGGCTGTAAGTCTAGAAAACAGCTTTAGGAGACCTTAGAAGACCCCAAGTATAGGGATACTGAGAGCTGTGGAAGGGTTTGCGGAAAGTCGTGCAGAGCCCCACTCTCTTCTGACCACTTGTGTAGAGAACTAGACATTTTTATGGGGAACAAGGTTAACCTCTTTCCTTCTGGTCTTTTGAATCTCAGGCAACAAAGCTAAAAGATTCTCGGGAAAAAAAGAGTCAAACCACAGCTGAAAATTTCTTTTCCATTTAAAATCTGTTTAAGCATTGGTTTTTTCAAGAGGCATTTCAGTGTTAGCCATGGGTCCATATCTTCTTCCCATGAATATCAACTTGCATTGGCCATTAGCCACTTCTCCAAAAGATCCCTCTTTGTGGCTACCAGATCAGAAACACAATCACTTCAAGATGTGAAGTGCAAACGCACAGGGTGGAACTGTGTCAGAAAACATCCCGTTTAATGCTGTCCTGACAGGCTTTAAACAAGATTGAGTATTCTCTGCCCTCCAACAGCCTAACTCTAGAGCAAAAAACTCTCTCACATACACGAGCTAATTTGACAAAAATGTGACTCTTGGCTCAGACTGGCTCTGGATCAAACCTGCCCTGGTAGGTGAGACAGTGAGGTACAGAGCTATTTGGTGTGCAAGCGTAGCCTGAGACAGACGTTTGGCTACAAATATGGTATCACTCAGACAAGGTGAAAACATTTTGACAGATGAGTTTTAGACCAGAAATCTCAGTTTCTGTCAAAATAAAAAGTCTCAAGGGAATGTGTTGATTTTTAAGGCATTTATCTTCAAGTGTCAAAATATTTTCAACTTTTTTTTCTTTACATTTTGACAGCATCAAAATATTTTATTTAGATACAGCAAAAGAAAATTTTTATTTCCTCGATTTTATGACATTCATTTTGACATAGCATATTGAAATTAGTATTTACTATAGCTGATAATTTTATATTATGATACGTCGACATAATCATAAACTGCTGTCAAAACATTTTAATGTTTTCCAAATCTTCATTCCTCAAAGACTTTAAGACATTTGGTTTGCTTTAGCTCATGATTAAATAAATGAAGAAATAACATAATTTCTTAGTGAATAAGAATCCATTTTTGTAAACTGCTCAAGATTCTGTAACTTTATTTTATAATGCTGCAATTCAAACAGTGTGTCTCACACTCCTCTATGTGAAAATTATTGGAAATGATCCCTTATATTGACAGAAATAATGGGAAGTTGAATGAAAAGATAACCGTTTATCAATGTTGTTTTTCTCACATATCTGAAAAGACCTTGACTTTGAGGAAAACACGATGGAGGACTAGAAGAATTCTGCATTTTAGAGAGACAGATGAACACTGACTGAAGATTAATTTCATTTTATTCTAGTTAGCTTAAAAATTGCTGTAACAAGCTCTGAACTCTGAATCCCTAGTGTCACTATTCCCATCTGTTTCTGAGGTGAGCTCAGTTGTGAAAGCTTATGAAGTGAAGAGTGAAAGCTTATGAAGAGTGAAAGCTTATAAAGGAAAAAAAAAATATTGCAAATGAATAAAAGAAGACATTTCTGATGACAAGTTGCAGAATTTTTAGTTAATAAAATCCTAAGTCTATTTTTCTACTTTTTATTTTTAAATAAGGTGCCTTTGTATACGTATTAAAGCAAATATTTTTAAAATGTAAACCCATTCCTAACCCAATGACCTCTCTAAAAAGCTAAAATTCCATGTTTTCCCCTAGCCAAAATTTGATAAGCCTGAAGAAGTTGGAGAAAAAGAACCAGATGTTAGTCAGACTCTTGGTCACCAAAATAGGTAGTAATTTATAGTTACACTAGCATCCTTGACATTTTTGAACAAAAAAAAGAAAAAAGCGTAAGGATGGTGTGAAGATATAAGTTTAATTAATCTTCTATTTAATTTTTCTTTCAATTTCCAGAAGTGAAGACAAGCATTTTAAGAGAAAGTAAGCAGTTGATGATGAACTGCTCATCGTGCTAGGAAAAAAAAAGAAAAAGTTGTGCATTCTTGAAAGATGATAAGTAACTCTTACGTTTACATGCCATAGTCCTAGAGATGATATCTCACAAAATGGGAGGTAAACTCCAGTTACTACAAATGCAACAGATGGGGTTTTTTTTCTGAAGAGGAGAAAAATGTCGAAGAGGATTACACCCCGCAAGAAAGATGTTATGTAGGGTGTTATGCCCCCTTTAGATTCATCATACATTTTCCTGTGTTCCTCACTTGGAACCAGGCTGATAACCCCGACCAGTTTGTAACTGATGGAGCAAAGGGCTGCTGTAAGTAACCTATCTCGTTAATCTACTTGTCAGTTTTCACTATAAAAGATGAAATAAAAAGAAGGCTTTAGAGAGTTTTTCAGGCCTTGGGCCAGCATACTAACTGTTCAAGGAATGTTTCACCATCCAGTAAAACCAGGACTAAAACGGACAAACTTTCCCACAGACTCTGCCAATGTGTTTGAATTCTGCCTATAAGAGAAGTCCTGCTATTCCCAGTACCAGGCCTTTTGTGAGCAGACAATCTCAGCTCAGTCCAAATTACTTAAAGAATAAAAATGTGTACTGAGATGTAAATTTCAAGTTCATTTCCTTTTGTGTTTTTCCCAGATATCTGCACAAACACTTCTAACCTCTCCAACAGCAAAGCAAAAGCATATGTCTTTAAAACAAATGGGAACTGCTTGCTACCAGGGAAAAGCAGTCTAATTAGGTAATAATATTTCAGTGTCATGCTGCCATGGGAAGACTAGGCAGTGTTCACACCCTGCATGAGCTGAGCAAAGGGTTAGTCCAAATGAGATTAAATAAGAGATATGGGGCAAAAATGGCTTAAATTGTTCCACCAAAACAATAAATAGTGAATAAACTCTGAACAATAGTGAATAAACCACCTAATTTTTAATTTTCTGCTTTGAATCCAGCAATAGCTGTAATGTTTACTGACTGTCTTTTCATTTGTTACCAGCACTTTGCAGTGTTTCCTGGATGAAGTAAATTGCTATAAACTTAAGAAAAATATTGAAAAAATTATTACAAGGTTGAACTTTCCTGTTTGCATTCATAAGCTGGATTTTTATTATTGTAATGGGGATTTGAGGCTGCCAGGAATTTCCAGACTATGTGCCCTATCAGTTTTATTTCAATCTGTCTATCACCATGGCCTTCTTTCTGCATATTTCATTGTAAGAAAATATTTTTGCATGTAGAGATTACCAAGGAGAGAAAATAACATTGAAAGCAAGAATGTGATGGGTGGTTCTATGTAGATATGCTATTGGAATGCAGATCTGAGTTATTATAGTTTCAAATAGGATATTTACAAGTCATCCTCCTAGTTCTACACTTAGGAAATAGGAGGTTAGACCTAAAATAGCAACTCACTCAATGTCCTATGCTTGTTTTACTACTGGGAAATAAAGAAAAAAAAATTAACCATTGCTAATTAGAAGGGACTATTTCTGCTATTGGATATGGACATCTCTTCCATTCCCACCAGGATCTGACTGGAAGCTCCTTGCCAAACTAGCCTTCTGACACTTTGTCCTGGCCTACCACCCTTCTCTGAGAGCTGAATGCAGCCTCATCATAAACACCTCTTCCTTTGCCTGGAAAGAACCATGTTCTGTAAGTCTGAGCTGCAGAGAGCACTGCTGTGTGAGGAAAGGCTTGGGGCTGAAGGACTCCTTCTCTTCCGTGTGTATGCAGCCAAACTAGAGCTGGAAGCTGTCTATAGAGCTGGGGGAATAGCACTTGAGACCTGAACTGTGGTAGAAAACCAGGGTACCTTGTGGCATGCTGCAGCCCCTTTGCCAGACTGTCCTGTAGGCAGTGGCTCTTTGGCACCAGAACACAGGTTTGTGGGTAGTGTCTCCACCAAGCAAGTCCCCTGCCACAGGGGGGACTTCTGTCCTTCTACTTCTTGCTCTCTTACAGCCACAGGTAGCACATGTCATGAGGACCTTCCTGCTCCCATTCCCTGTGGCCTGGGACACCTTGCTGTAGCTGTAGGCAGACAAACATGGATTGAAGGCACCTAAAGAAGCACCTGAAGGCACCTGAAGGCACCAGCTGAAGCCGGTGACAAGTACGAGGCTTAGAAGCTATCAAGCTCTCTTTAATTTACATTTGGGCCTGGTTCCCGATGCACCTGGAGCAGGCCCAGCTTTCAGTGCCACTTAACGCACAGCAACACATAAGAAACTTAATTACTTTAACTACAGGCTATGAGAAAAGCAAACAGGATCAAGGATATACCCAACTGTGGCCAAAACATGCTCTGCGTTCGTCAATACCTACGTACTTTGGGACAGGTGAAGAAAGCAGTCTGGTCAGTGACATCCTGTCCAAAGCCTTTCCATCATATTAGAGTCTGTTTTCTGTATTTCTTCTGCCCTGGTGGAAGGGTTTTCTCTTGGGGTACATCCTGATGGGATGCTTTGAGACCCAGCCTTGACCCTGCCTGAAGGTTTACACAGATTCACAGCCAAGACTGGCATGCACCTAGGAGAAGTCTACACAGCTCTGTTCTCTGAAAGTTACTCTTTGTCTCCACAAAACATAGTGCAGTACAGCTACAAGTGCCAGGTATAGATCTGTCTGGGTAGATAAACAGCCTTTTGGAGTGGAAAGGGGGTGGAGAGAAAAACTCGCTGTTGGAGATGTCTCCCACAAAGGATTTTCTATTAACATTTGATTGCATTTCGTGGGATTTATTGCTGCAGTGCCCTACAGATAAGATATGCCAAAACACTGGCTGAGGCTTTTCCTAAACATGAATTCTACAGAGTGCAATCAAAATGTCAGTTAGCAAGCTCGATCTGTTCTGCATGTCTGTGCTGCTGTGTAACTGTTGTGGGTTTGATCAAACTTAACCAAACCTGCTGCTTTTCCAGGCACTGAGGGCCTGGGTTTACTGCTCAGGATTTCTGCTAATTGCTTTGAAACTCTTCATTACTTAAATAAATATTGTGGGGGAGGGCAATGAAGATGTCACTAAACAAATTTCCCAGCCTTTTTCAGGTTGTAGTTTTTATGCTATGCTACTCAGAAAACACAAAATTTGGGAATGAAATAAAATGTTTCGGCTAACTGAGGTATCATTGTAATGGATGCCTCGCTGTGCTTTCTCAACTGCTGAGGATGAGTTATGGGGAAAAAACTGAAGGACCACTTTATTCCCTACTATCACATTCAGCACTACTGTAGACATGAAAAACATTTTCCGTTCTGTAGAAAACCTTTACTTCTGCATCAGGAGAGCCTATCAGCTGTGTTTTTTAAACAGACAAGAAACATGCGCAGTACCTGGTTTTAGAGATGTACATAACTGTGTATATGCACATAAGTAGCAGAGAGAAAGTCTAGAAAAGGAAAACTGATTAAGTAAACATTAGAATTCTTCAAAGACTCTTGGGAGATTAAAAGGGGGAATTTCCCAAATAAAGGGCTCATCTTTTACAGGCTGTTTCTGCAATTAATATAACACTTTCAAGAGCTTTATAAATAACCTGCTACTGCATTTTAAGGTAATCTTAAATCAGGAGATACTATTTAAACATTGATTTTTGTCCAAACATAATCAAAATTCCTTGCATTTTCTAAAAGGAACAAAAAGACTAAAGTCCAGCCTGGTTTTACATCTCTAGGTGTATGCATTCTGACTAATATGAAAAGAGAAGCAAATTATGGTCAAACAACAGATTGAGTACTGGGATATATTCTTCTCCTTTCACAAGATATGCTTGAGGCAGAAAAACAGAGAGACATCTTCAAAAATCCACTTGTGGCTTCCTGCTTCCATCCAGTTCCTGCCACAGCCCTGCAGCGATCAAAATAAATCATCAGAGAAATTTTTGGGGCAGCAGATTCACCTTGTACAGCTCAGATGATACAAAGGGAAGCCAAACAATGCTGAGAAATTACCCTGTGGAAGCTAACTGAGCTCAGCTCTAGAATGTCATCAGCATTTTAAGACACAAGACTCTGAGTGATTATTATTAATGATATGGAAGACTGTCTAAATAAAACATAATGATATTTAAAAAGATTTCTGAAGGGTCTTTGGTATGATTTATTATATTATTATGTTAATAGTGAAGAAAATTTATTTTCAATATGTAAGTTGTAGCCAGAAAAGTGATTCATTATTTAAACAACCACAGCCAAATTACAACTGATAATTTATTAGATGGGAGTATTTAATCTCCCTGAAATGTAAGTATCTTGAGAGGTTTTTGTTCATTTTTCTTGCCTAAAATCAAAGAAAGAAACAATTAGAATCAAGTCACTTGGCAAGCTTTGGCTTTTTACTAAACCATTCCTTACTCTGATAAGAAAGGAACAATACAATTTCCAAATTAATTCTGATTACTCAGACAAGAATGTGGTGTATCAAATCAACTAAGAACGGACAAAATAAGATTAAATGTCAATGAAATCCTCCTAATGTCATGCCATTGTTGTCTGTCACTCATATTTTTCCTACAGTTAACAAGATTACATATCAATGCCTGGATTTATTCACTGAATTTACTGCCCTTTAATTTACCCTATCCAGTAAAAACTGAACATTATACTTTCATGCAGAAATTACTGAATAGCCTGTGTCTGTGACTAGAGATGTCTGTCCCAGCCATGACACCCCCTTCCATCACGGACATAACCAAGCCAGTGAGATTTATTCCCATCTTCCTTATCGGTTAACACAGATCCCTCTCACTGTGAAAGTCAGGGCTGCACAATGAGTGGGGAAAAGGGTTCCGTGTGTTAAGAATGAGAAAAGCGACCAACAGTACTGTTATATGAATCAAAAATTCTGGCAAAAGATAGGTTTACAACGTTCATGCCTTGATACTGTACGCGTTTACATTGCAGCTTTCTCTTTCCCCAAGCTGTTTTCTAGATAGCTGTTCAGCATCCTCCCAAGTTTTTATACTAATAACTCCAGAGGATCTGGAGCAAGACCAGAGAAGGGCTTTGAAGATGATAACAGGACTAAAGCAACTCTCCCACAAAGGCAGGCTGAGAAATTTGGGGTTGTTCATCGCAGAAAAGAGAAGGTTATATGGAGACCTCATGGCAACCTTCCAGTATCTGAAGGTGGCCTCCAAGGAAGTCAGAGAGGGACTTTTCATCAGGAATTGTAGTGATAGGACAAGGAGTAATGGGTACAAATTGAAAGAACAGAAACTTAGGTTACACATAAAGAAAAAATTCTTTCTTGTGAGAGTAGTGGTACACTGGCAAAGGCTGCCCAGAGAAGCTGTGGATGCCCCATACCTGGCAGTATTCAGGGCCAGCTTGGATGGGGCAGTGAGGTTGGAATTACGTGGTCTTTAAGGTCATTTCCAACTCAAACCATTCTATGTTTCTATGATTCTAAGGTCCAAAAATCAATGTTGTGATGCACAGTAATGTGAGGACAGCAGGAGAAGCTGCTGTCTCTAGGAAGGTGATATGACATTGAATGTAAGAGGACTTTAACAGAGTGTACCAGTACCAACTCAAACAGACCTCAGGGCTCCTCTGGGTTTTGCAGTCTTGCATTGCCCATTGAGGACTGCTCTAGCAGACCTGCAGCAAAAAGCTACACACCAGTCATTTCCCCTTTCCTTCTAGCTCTTTTCATTGAAACGGTTAATGATCATTTACTCTGTTCCCACACATGCCAACAAACTGTCACTTTATTAATTCTTCACATCATGTCTGCTATCAATCAAATTCATTACACTCTTTGAAGTATACCAATTACCTGCTGGATTTCTCTTCTCTCGAGCTGCAAAGTGGGAAAAAAAATGAACAATGTCTCTAAAAATAACAGAAAAGAAAATGTAATTCAAAGCCATTTTCTATTCCAGCATTGCTTCAGACAATATTGCTAATAAACTTAAGATGCTGCTTGCTTTTGAAAATTGATTTCAAAAGGGAGAAACAATCTCTTTCCACAAGATCAATAGGTTGCTCTGCCCAGCCCACAAGCACTACAAGTACTATGAAGCTCTTCATTTACTGTATCCTAAGCTGGTTTACCAAAAATCTATTGTCCCTTCAAGTCAGGCCATTTATCAATCAAGTACTTATTTACTAAGCAGGCTTGACCGTTTACTTTTTTTTTTGCAAACTTCATAAATGTTAAAATTGAATTAAAATATAGGTATTTGATGAGTAATTTTAGTGTTCCCTATCCTTCACATCTTTAGGAATTTTTTGGGAGTTTTAGCCAATGTCAGTTTTATACTCCTCTAGTAGGGAACTCAAATTGTTAGATGTATTAAATAAATATGCCATTTACAAATACATATTTATTTAATACACCTAGCATATTATGAGGGAGTTTGTTTTCTCCCAAACATCAAATAAAGATGACAGACAAAACTACATCTCAATAAACTGCATATATCAGCCATAAAATTGCATAGCTTGCAGTAGTTCTCATTCTTCTCCCTCTTTATATTATCTTTTGTTATTTTTATATTATTTTTATATCTCAGTTTTCATTAGTGGATATGGAAAATAAAAGTATTTTTATCTTCTTTGGGGTTTTTTTGTGGGTTTGGTTTGGTTTTTCTTTTTCTTTTCTATCTATGAAAGACAGATTCTCCCTGCTCTATGCACCTTAAAGGTGACCCAGTTTCTATATTTGAACAGCAAAGAAAGCAGACTTCCTTTATAAAACAACTTTGCAGCCATGAGAAGTAATGCTTGCTTCAAAATTAAGTCTGAAAATTGATGCAGCCTCCAAAAGATTTATCGTGTACATCTGCTTGCCTCATTTTCTCATCAGGGGCCAGATTCACCTCTATGAATGTTTGCTATCCAAAAGGAAAGCATTTGGATAACTTACTGCTCTGGATTCCTTCTATAGTCATCACAAAGGGATACATACATCACAATACAATTGATCCCCTTTGAAAATACAAGTCTAAAATAAAATGAATTGGTTTCTGGAGAGACATCACAGTCAATTGACCATGGAATCATCACAGACACCTATATTTGAGACCACTAAAAGCAGCAAAAATCCATCCCATTTCTATGCACCACCAACACAGACATTTCACTTTCCCAATAAGGAATTTCTTTCGCCTTTGAACTTAACCCTTTTAAAATTTCTTAACTCAGATATAAAATTCAGGCACCCTTTTTACTTCTCATTAACAGAGAATACAGTATCCTAGCTCAAGGAGGAAAAGAGAATGACCAGCACGTCCAGAGCATTTCCAGCCTCTGTGCAAAGGCTAAGGCTAAGGTATCTCTCCTTTCCCACATTTCCCAATCAGCTGCCTGGACTCAGATGGAAAAGGAGATAATAAGCTCCGGAAAATTTTCCCTTCTGCTGCCTTCCTGGTTACACACCTGGCACCTCAGTACTGCTTTGCATCCATCCAGTCTGTCCAATTCCTTGAAGCTTCTCCACGCTTCCTGAGGCTTGCGAGCAACCCGGAAGACTACAGGGTCATCCTACCAAAACCAGTTTGAACATAAACATGATTTATATGTATATATAAAACTGTTCATCTGGCACACAGACGTATGGCCATGCAGGTTGAAAGACATAGTACCTGTACCTAGTGAGACATGGTCCCAGTAAGCCTTATTTGGATATCCAGCATATTCTTTTATACATCTGACACAGATATTCTTAATTACAGTACAGTTGCTTAAAATCATAGACTACATTTAGGGCCCTTCTACTTCACATGTATGAAGGTCAAATGCACTTTGCCCATTTAAAAGCAATTTCTGTAGCTCTGTACAAGGCTCTGGAAAAGACTTTTTACTGATTGCTTCATACCAGAAGGGTCTTGAATACTTAAAAATTATGTCTTACCCTGTATTTAGCACTTTTGACCAGCAGAACTGTAAGTACTTTAACAATCACCAGTTCAGACAAAGAAAGAAACTTCAGTTCTGAGGTGGGCAGTGACATTTCCTATTACGACCTTGGCAGGCTCACTCATTTCCCCTCTCTTTTGTGCTGTGTGAGCAAATGGAAAGAATGGAAATCCAGCAAGTGGAAATACATTGACTGAGCTTTAGTAATTTCATTTGAAATGTTATGGATTGTCTAATGAACTCTCTGAAGCTAAGTTCATTGTCTTTCAGCTGCTTGACTTATTTCTCAGCTAATTTAACACTTACAAAAACACATAAAATGAAATTTTAATGTCATATTTGCATGAAAAATTCTGGCTGGACTGTAAGCTTGGTTTGTTTAAGAAAACCAAATTCTCATTAGTGGAGAATAAAAGTATGAGCAAAATATTTTCTTGTAAATAAAATTTAAAAATTAAAAAAATACATTAAAAAAAACCCCCACAGATACAGACAAATAAACAATGGTGCTGAACTTTCTGATGGGAAAAATGTATAATATTTTTGTGATGTTCCAACATCACTTATGTAAAAAAAATTTTTTTTCAAATTGTTCAAACATTGTTTAGCTATTTTAAGCACTTATTATGTTACATCTCTAATTACCATAAAGATGAGTAAGTAAAATCATAAAATAAATGTCTTCTTTGTGCAGATAAAAAGGGAGAAAACACACGTTAATTGCTAGTAGAAAACACAGAGGTTATTTAGTATTTGTGTGGGAAAGGAGGACATATTAACTTATAAGTAGGCAAGTATTTTTTTGTTGCAAGTCCTGCTGTAGTGCTGGATTTTAAAGATATTTCCAGAGAAACAGCATTCAAAATAATCTCAGTATGAATAGAAATGTAATAATAGAAATCTAATTTTTTACTGGCTGACATGGTTCACAATAGTAGAAGGAGTATCATATAAGTGGAGAAAACTTGCCCTAAATGAGCCACACACCTGTGACTTTCTGGTCAGCAATACTGTCACACCTAGATTTCACATCTCAAGATTTCAGTGCTCCTTAAGACACATTAAAGATGGTAAATTTGAGTTCCTAAACTGATATGTCTTACAGAAGTAGTGAGAAAAATAATTCAAACATGAGAAGAAATGTAAATATTTATGCCTATTCAGAAAGCGCTAACCCACAAGTCTGTAATTTTATAACAAGGCCTAGACAATACAAAGTGACCAATGACAATAAGTATCTATGATCCGAAGTCTCATAAGTCATCATAAGTATCTCTGAAAGAGAAGATTTACAGTGCAATTTGTTTATTCTACCACACAAGATAGAGATGGGGTACAAAATCAGTAACAGTAATAATTGCACATAAGGAAAAGGAAGGTTTCTGCCCCATTCCCCCTGGGAAGCAACATGCAAAACATTATCTTGTTTTGCTGGGTGCAACTGATGCTTTTTACATAATTTTCAGAAAATGTACATTAAGAATAAATAGCCGAGGTTTCCTTTTGGGAACCTTTATGTCTCTTCGAGTAGCTTTTGAGTGAAGGTCTTTGAAACACGAAGTTATATGCAGTATATTTAGCTTCTGTAATGCAGCCTGTATAGATTTTTTTTTTCTTTTTCTCCTCCACACTGTATGATACCTGTGAGATACTGAACTTCCTATAATCGTAATAAGACAAAGTGACAGTCCTATTAAAAAACATACTAAGCATGCCACACAACTAAGTTTGTGAATGAGGCAGCACCAACACAAAATCAATTCTGATTCATCCACCAAAGGGAATCACCCTATCTTACCAAATAAGGATGCTTACAAACTACCTGGGCTAAAGCAGAAAGACAACTAAACAAAACCCAGCTGACTTCCTGACTTCTGCCGCTGGGCATGAGTCACCCATCAACATCTGTGCGAGAGCAGATGGGCTCAGCCTCAGCCAGAGGGTGATTGGGCTGATCTGCCAGATCCCCAAAGTACCATAATCCTTTAGACCTCCTGGGAGAATGCGTCATTCACCCAAACAGCCCTGAATCACACACAAAGTGCTATTCTTCCAGCCAAGCAGCTGCTGAGAGCTCACGTATGGATCTTGCAGTTTTCTCTCCAGGAGTTATCTTATGGAAATGCTTCAGCTGAATTGAGAACTCCTTCATCATCCTGAGAGTCCTCATGTTTCATCTGCAAAGTCAGGACTTTTCCGTTCCGTCCAGGAGGTGGGATATGAATGTTTCAGCCTGAAGAGGTCAGGGGACCCAAATTCTTCCCTTTCAGGCTGACTGCCTGACTATGGGTGGTGCTGTTTCCTTCATGTAATAGGAGAGCCCTGCTCAGGAAGGCATTTACCCTCAAATGAGGGACTGTGGCATCTGGTTTCCCAGTGTACAGAAATGTTTAATGAGCTGCTGACCTCAAACACCTACACCCTGCGAGGTGTGATGTTTCAGCTGTTTCTAATGGCCAGCCCCAGATGCATTCTGGCATCAACATCCCTCTGTGGGTAACCCTCTGAGGCAAAAGGCTCCTCCTCTCACTGAAGTCAGAAACCAGGAAGTACGTCTTTACTGTCTTAACATCTCACTGACAGGGTAAGTGTAAAATATCTTCATTTCCAGAAGTCAAGTGGGAGATGTCTGCAATCTTAAGACCTCACCACTACACTAAAGTTAACCTATAGGTATTTCTCACTGATATTCATGCTCTTCACCCACAAACACTTTAAATAGCAACAAGAGAGTATCACAGTGTCATTATAACTCAAGGGTTAGTCAAGTGTTTTTCTGCAGTTTAGTGACTGCAAACACTGAAGTAAATTTCAGAGACAGAAAACTGACAAGGAAGTAACTTAGTTCTTAGGAAGAAACTTGATGAAAAGAGGGAAGATCCTAGAAGACAGTCCAGGGTGCAAGGATTTTTCAGTCTTCTAGGACACTAGAAGGACATTGATGCTGTCATTCCTGGAGCATGTACTGGTGCTACCATTCGTGTACTCAGTCCTCCTGAATAAAGAAGCAGGTTCAATATGAGATGTGGCCAGAAACAGGTTTGGTTTATTGTCCTGCTCAAAGGTGTGGTGAGCAAGAAGTAGCCCCAGGCAGCTCCAGTTACACCACTTACATACCTTTGCATATCTTTTCCTGTGTCTTGACCTCTCTGCTCTTGCCCTCCTTTTGTCATCTCCTACCTTTCACAACTAAATAACCACGATTATTTCTTCTGCCTTAGTCCCAGTTTTGCTGCATCTGTACCCAAAATTGATGGGTTTGACACCACTATCTAGATGTTCCTAGTTTTCTATGATGTTTCTGATACGGTTACCCAGACAGTGCTAACTTTTCACAAATTGTGCCCAAAAGGTCACACATTTCCCTCCAATTATGCAGACATTTCTTAGGCAACTCTCCCTCAAACATCTGTGAAATCCAACCTCCCTTTACAGCGCTATCTCTAGCCTTTGTCAGATTCATGCATTGTTACCAGTCACATCCAGAAATTCCAGCTATGTCTTATCCAAGAGATTCTCACATCCCTTGCAGTTATCTTCACCTGGGGTCAGGACCCCATCACCTGTCTGCATCCCTGACAAAATCGAGATGTCTCTTGGCCAGCATGCAGGTGCCAGGTGAATGTTGAATTGATCAGCCAAACAAGAAAGAAGATGAACTAGTTCTACATGTGGCAAGAATAGGGAAGTTCAGGTGTGCATCTATATAGTGTTTCATCATGTACAAATCTGCAGCCTAAAGGAGGAAGACTCAGACTTTTATTACAGATTCTAGGACCAGTATTCATCTCATATAATATAAGCTGTCTAAAACTTATCTAACAGAGCATCTGCATTTTGTTCTGAAATCAAAAAAGCAACAAACAAACTAAGTTAGAAGAAGATTTTTCCTTTGACTGATCAAAAATATTTTTTTCTCTGCAAGTTGCAGGAGTTGTCTGTAAAGCAATGCTGCCCATTGTACCAATTTCGTCAGATGGTTTTCTCACTCTCTTTCTTTTTTTTTCTTTTCCTACCACCATTTGAAAATGTTAGATAAGCTTAAAATAAAGAGGCAATTGGAACAAAAATCTGGGGTATTAATCTGCATTCCTTGTTTCCAGCACTGAAGACAAAGAGAAGTGCAAAGGAAGTGATGGTTGTTTACTAGCTTTGACTGACAGAGCTATTGCTTTCTTGCAGTTTTGTAGGTGAGGTCATCTTGCTGAGTGTAATTTTTGGGACAGATGGTGGAATTGGGACAGACAACAAAGAACAGATGGCCAATGAGAAGTACCAGAATAAAAACATGTGGTTTCGAGCTAGACAGCTTACTCCTTTCACATTAAACAGTTTGAGTGTTAATCTATTTAATTCAAAATTTAGATTTTCTATGAATGTCTTATAAAAGCTGCAGTTAGTACCATTCAGATATTTGAGGTCAGCATTTTGCCTTTGGAGGTAAGTATTCAAACTTACTAGGAGAAAATTAAAATTCTTTTGATATTTTCTTTTTTTTTAACATTAAAATACTAGTTGAAAGTGGTGAAAAATAATGTTGAAGGATAGGTATTGTTTGTTCCAGGGATATGCAGAAAATTTTAAAATAATTTTAAAATAATCTTCACTGGTTTCCACTCTTCCCACTTGTTTTTCTACAGACGACTGGTTTTATAGCTAAAGGTGAAGAGAAGAGGTACTTGTATAAAAAGGTCATCTTCATTTGCTTCTGAGACTATCAGCATTAAGGGACATATCTCAAATCCAGCCTTATCCATTTCAGATCAGTTAGAGCACCATATAAAGAATACAATCAGAGTACAATAGAGTGGAATCACTGTGTCATTCAGGTACAAATTTGGAAGGTACTTTGTGATTGGTGCATCTCAATGAGCTTGGTATTAAAGCAGTACGGGATGGCATAAGATGTGCATGGGCCAATAAAAGCTCTTCTTCAAAGAGGATGTTAAACAGTCCTTTTACTCTTGCAAATACAAATTCAGTAAAATTACACTGATTTTCATAAGCTGAATTTATACAGGCCTTTATACAAAAGTGATTCCTCAGTAGTTCTGGTCACAGAAGTTTTATGGAAGTAATCACTGATTTTTTAATTTCTATTTTTACTTTTTTACCTGAGAGATCTTTGAGGGTCTCTAGTGGAGTAAGCTGCAGAGAGCAATAATATGTCATTCAAAGGTCTAGTCTTCTGTACTCCTATAAAATAAACTTCATAATATGCAGTTTTGATCTTATTTGCACTGCTGCTAGCATACTTCATCTGTTCTGGCTGACATACTGGGGCTTAGTGTAGATTACATGACCAGAGTCAGCAATGGTATGTTTAAATGGCACAACCAACTTCTGATTACTCATTTTAACGAAAAAAACCAGGAGGTTCATTCAAAACAGAATGAGTTGAAGAGAACTGGGCAGAAAAATTACCAAAACCTAACATTGCTAAATTTACTGATTCTCAGGCCAAAGTGAAGTAACCTAATTAACACTATCAAGGTTATTATTTCAAACAGCATCTGTTTTCTTATGAACTTCCCCTGAGCTTAGCTGAGTTGGTTAGAGCATGTTTTTGACAAACCCAAGGTCATGGGTTCAATCTCTGTATGTGCCATTCATGTAAGAGCTGGGCTTGATGATCCTTGTGGGTCTCTTCTAACAGAGAATTTTCTGTGAAAGCTGTGTTCTACGCACAGAAGAAAAAAATTAAAGTTGTGTTGCTGGAACCAGCTTATGCTCTGGGTGCTAGGATACTGGCAGATTTTTGGTTTTGGTTTCAGTTTAGGTTCCACAAATACTGATTCACTTCTGCAAACCGCCTTCAGTCCTTTTTTCAATATATGGTCCATTTTCTAAAAGACTGATGCACTGCCTCTCTGATTCAATAACAGTATGTGTTATGTAACATGATGCCTACTTGGTTTATAAGGTCACCAGTTAAATGTGAAAAGGTTTGGAGATTAAAACTGCTGTTCTAAAACTGCAATGTAAGATGTAACCAAAAGCATGTATTCTATCACCATCTGCATAGGCTGTTAAAACAGGTGGGACAGTGTTTGTTATCTGCTACCACGACTCCCCCTTGATAACTCCCTCCGGGATTATCTCCTGTTAATGGGCCCATCAATGCCTTGCCTCGTGACTCACCATCCCATTGTGAGAGGCTCCGCCCAGGAGGAGGAGCTGAGAGTTTCCATCTGTATATAATCAGAGGTTTGGAATAGCACAGACAGCCCTTACCTATGGGGTTCCTGGAGGACAAGAGCTACATCACTGGGCCTTCGGGTGAAGACCAGACTCTTCTCTACAGGCTCACTGCTTCAACAGGACCACTTCATCTGGACTGTTACCAGCACCGACTGACAAGGTGCCAGGTTATATCTGACTTTGTCCGTGCTTTTCCTTGTATTACTTCACTTAGTTTTAACTTTCTGTATTAGATTTTAATCCTGACTTGTGATCTCCCACTGGTTTGTTTTCAAACCAATACAACTGCCATGCTATATAAGCCCAAAACTATGTAAGAAATTCAGCCTTCTGAAATTGAGAATCCTGTTCAAGATCTAGAACCAGCACAGCAGATCCTGTCCTCCAATGTTACATCAAGCAGTCAAGTTCAAGACAGACTAAAGTTTCTGGTCCATAAGTACATTCTCTTTGATGGAGAATTGATAAAGAAGATGTGGCCTCTGCTTAAGTCCTCTCCTATCAGTATTCAGCCCTCCCTTCTCCCTCATCCTCCTCCAGCTGCCATCATTCTGAAGAGTGCTCAGACAGCAGCTGCTGCCAGATTGCAATCTTTAGTGCCCCCTAAACTTTCCTAAAGTCTCCAGAGATGTCATGGACACATTTTCTACATAGGAATTATAAACTTTGCTAAGATTCTCCCAGTACTTGCACTGAACCCTAAGTGTCTGAAATCTCCTTGGTGTGCACCCAGCATAACTAAAACAGGTACATCCAAACTGTGGGAGGAGGCAAGCTGGGTACAACAGAGGTGGTTTCTGTAAATCCAGTGTCCTACATGATTCCATGGTAGACAGATAACATGAGGCAGTTAACATTGTTTATACAACCTGCCTAGAAGCACCCCTCTGTTTTGCAATTTGTTACCAAAACTGTTATCAACAGTTATACAAATTTCTCATCAATAAACATAGGCACAAGTGGTCCATTTATTCTAATTGCAGGAAAACAGTGATTATGCCAGCTAACCTCTGTACAGGGTGTGTTTTACTGAGGAGTCTGAATAGATGCCAATTACTCCCAACTTTAATTATGAGGTAGGGAAATATTCTAATTCTTTTGCGCATGGTAGAACTGAGAGAATAAATTGCATCTTCAAGGCTACTCAGAATGGAAATAGACTAGTTTAAAGCATTACACAAAATTTAGGTGGACTTAGCTGTTATAACATGATGTCTAAATTGAGTTTGATGTGATTGTTTGTCTTAGAAAGCTCTCCTGTAAATCAACAAGTTTTAAACATAAGAAGAAATGTTTGCTGTCTTCAGACTATCAGGTTACACAGTTGATTCAGCTGTTGAAAATTTAGCTAAATAAGTAACTATTAGTACTTGTCCTGCCCTTAGAGGGCACACATGACAGTTTGTTTTCTTTGCTAAACCACCTTTTAGAACGTGTTAACCCTGCTGACACTTCTGTCTTTCCTGCTACGTCAACATGCATCAGTCTGAATCTAAAGTTTTCTCATGAGTTAGGCACTCACACAATATTTGTTAAAGTGATTTCATCTGCATTCAACGTCCATGTTAAACATCATTCCACAGCTGAGGTCATCTCAATAACAGCCTAACAACAATCTCTTAATATTATTTAAGTAACTCTCCACCTTCAGGATGTGTTGATTCATATCTGATTTTTGTATTCAGATGGTAAGACAAGAATCGTCTCTTTCAGATCATCCCCAGATCCTCACTCAGATTTGTTACAGTTCACAGGAATCACCAATGCAAAGTGAAAGCAAAGGAGCTCCTGGCCTTTGGCAACTCTTCTACAGTGTCTCACGTGAGGCTCTGGCATGACCACACTTTGTGTGAAATGCTGAGGCTGGTTGGCAAATTATTCTTTCCTCTCAGGAGGAGCAGCAAACTATTTCCAATTCCCTTGGCTCCTCTCTGACATGCACTGGCCATTAAACTCCCAGCCTTTCAATAATGCAATCCTGAAGCCTCTATCTTAAGATTCGACTCTCCATGCAGCAAGGAATTGTGGCAGTAAGGCTACCAGCTGGGAAAGACATCTGCCTGCCTCCATACTGACACTATAGGTTCTGTCTGTGCCACCTAGTACCATTTTTCTTCCTTATTTCGAGAGGCCTAAATGCAATAAAATTCATTTATTTCCAGAGGCTTTTCCCTGCATATTTCCTACTTGCTTCTTGAGTTCAGGGAGGAGCATCCTTCATGTTAGCATCTTTCTGCTTTTCACTACCAGAGACACATTTCTTTCAGAGACCAGAACTTGACCAAAACCACCCAGGCTCAAGGTTCTCATTTGGGAATAGACTCAACATATGCAAAAAAAGGCAAAACTGACAGCGAGGTTGCAATACTATCTTTTGGGGTTTTGTGGTTTTACCTTCCCTAGCTCATGCAAACTCTTCAAAGTTTTCTTGCCTTAACTCTCTGTCTTAGGGTAATTTTATGATAATACTGTATTCCCCTATTCCTGCTTATTGCCCAAAAATGGGTCCCGCAGCTTTAAGCTGGGTCTGAGGAAAGGGGGGAAGCTGGGCAGATTCTTCAGCATGGTTTGTGTTCAAGGAGTCACACACGCTCCCCCACGTTCTCACTGCTGCAGAGCCGAGGGAGCACCTTCCTGCTCTTAGGCAGCCTGTTAGCTGAGACAAGAAATTTTCCCATATCGGCATACTGAAATCCCCTGGAACTTCTTCTTCTTATGGAACTGTTTGGCCTAGCTGTGATCCAAGAACCAGCTCACTGGCAGGGATGCAGCATCCCAGCCTTGGACCTCAGGAGGGGCTGAGCCAGCTACAGAAAAGAACTCCGAATCCACCAGCTTTCTCTGCATTGAGGAAGTTTATTATCTAACACTACCCATTTGTTTCCTGTGCCTTACCAGCACTCTGCTTGTTAAATAAATAGTTTTTTTCACTTTCATCCCAGAAATTCCTTTCATATTGGTGGGGGAGGGAGTGCTGAAACCTGCCTTCTGGGGAGGAGACGTTCCTCCCAGAGCATTTCCCCCTAAACTTGTCTCAAACCGAGATAGTGTCCCACAACACTGGCTTGTTTGCTGAACTTCACTTGTTCACGCTTTTCTGCATGAAGCTTCATTTTCAACCTCTTTTCACTTAGGTCATCCTGCCCCCATGTTAATCACAGTAATTATCAAGGCCACCAAATGAAGTAGAAAATTTGGGCACCCTGTGCCTTCCCAAACAGTAAATCTTTAGAACCACTCACGAGCCAGCCACCAGGCAAGCCATTACTAAATGAGGCAAACTCAACTCTAAGAAATTAAATTTCCATTCTTTGTTTTTTGGGTCCCTACAAACTTCTTCACTCAGTATCTTAATCCCATGGAGGAACAGGTCATCTTCCCTTTGGTGCATTTTCCTGAATAAAGAGTTAAGTGGTATATGTTCATACCTATAAAATCTTCCTTAGATGTTAGATAAAAGAGAGATGTGTGTAATTACTCAGCCTCACTCATTTACTCTTTATTATATTACTCTCATGGGTAAGAATATACAAAATAAAGATAGAGTGAGAAAGAGGTTTTGGTCTCTTGAGAGGAGCTGTTGATAAAAGCTACAAAATGAGGGCTGAAAAAAAAGCTACCATATGTGCTGATAGAGCACAAGAAAGATTTATTGGGAACTAGTTACACAAACTGAATAAGAGGGCTTTTGTCTGGACTGACAACTAATTGACATGAGTTAGATTACGAGATAGCTGCCTCAAAACCTCTACGGCCAGAACTGCTAACAGAAATAACATTAGAGGAAAGTGGCACAGACAATCTGGGAAAAAAAAAAAAGATATCGTGCATTACTTTGTGTCCAACAGCTTTTAAAAAGCCAACATGGCCCTCTCGGAGTGGAATCCAGTCCAAAAATGCAGTGAACAAGTTTGTCACGGGAAAACATGAGAATTATTTACATCTGTGGTACTGCCATGGCTGGCCAAATTCCTCTCTGCACAGACTGAGCTGCATTTACAGAGAGTAGCATAGTTTTTAACTGTGCTAAAAGCAGGGTCAGATGAGGTCACGGTGATAAACGCATGTGAATGCGGGGCGTCGCTGCTCTCCACCACTGCAGTGCACAGACTGCAGAGCACACAGTGGCCCTGTGGAGGGGCAGAATCTGCCTTTGCCTCCCTGTAATTCCAAAGAGGAGAAATTCTCATGTCTGGGAACAAATGCATAATTTAGCACCCATACCTTCCTATTGTAACAGAAGAAATTAACCTAGACAGAAGCCATACCTTTGAGGACACTCAAAATTTTAACCTATATGAAAAATATCTGCTTCAGTTAGAAGGAACAGAACAGGCTTGGTGGTAGAGTTGTTTGTTTTGGTATATTTTACATATTTTATAAAGCCTGACATAAATTTCAAATATCCTGAAATTCTTTAATAGTAATTTTTGATCTCAGTGGTCAACAGTGCTCTGCTTTCTAGTATTTCATGAGAACTGATTTTATGAGCTCAAAAAGGAGTATAAAGTTGAGCTGCAATGGGTTGATTACAATATGCAGAGTACCATGGTTCAGAAGCAGCAAGGTGTTCAAACACTAATGCTAAAAGCTTAGTTTTACCTTACAGATTTGGATATATGCTAAAATGTGGACCTGAAGAGTGTCTCTAAGATAAGCCATAGTTTCCCTTCCTCCCTCCCTCCCTCCCTCTATTCTTCAGCATTTTCACACAGCTTTCAGAAATATTGTAACTTCCCCTGTTTAAGAAATAAACAATCAAAGCACCTTGAAACCAAAGATGATCTTTTTTCTTAAAATATCATCTGAAAAACTCTGAAGCCAATAAACCACAGAGCACAAAAGCTGCCTTTCTCTTCATCTGTCCTGCTGCCCTACTTCACGTGTGTTCCCTCAAGTGAGATGGGAATAAAGTTGCAGCTGGAATCTACAGTGGTGAATTGGTCAGATTTACCACTTATTTCATTAGGATGAGAATATTTTTTGGACTGAAGACTTTGAGTCTTCTCTCCAGAAAGCTTAATTACCCAAACTGAGGAAAATGTGAGGGTGAAAGAAAAAAGGAAATTTTTTTTTTCTAGGAACTAGAAAATGTTTTAATGTGAATGAAGCAAGTGAAATCTATTTTTATGGAAACCTAAATTACTACTAAACTCACAAGCAAGAAAGGTTTTCAGCATATTCTGTCTTTGACACCACTTTTAAATTGATTCCTTGATGTAAACGTGTTGTATCAGGACAATTGTGTTGATACTGGCTCTTATTAAGTTTTTCTTGTTTAGTTTTGTTTTTGTAAACCAGAAATCAATTGTACATAGATAGGACAAAGGCACAGAGCAAATGAAATACTTTTTTTTTTTTATGCTTTTACAACAAAGTTGGTTTTGGCACACTAATTTCAGTTAAAGTATGAATAAATATACGTCATCTATTTTTGGACTTGAGTTGTGCTAAGAGCCAGTTTTAAATCAGGGTTCAGCCTCAACTGTACAGATGGGATCTTATAACACTCCTCTCTTCTGATATAGGTTCCCCCATAACAGTCCATTCAGGGGCAGGGAACTCAGAGCAGAACAGCTGTTTCATGCAACCTCTTACTCTCTCATCACCAAAAGCTGTTGAAGCATTTCAGCAGTGCAACCAGAAGAGCATAAACTGGTTGGGAAGAAAACAAATGTAAAAAATAAGAATATTTTCAATCTATTTCCCATCATGATTTATCAACTTATACCCATGTGCAGTTGTTCAGATTCACTTTCACTGGTGGGCGCACAGGGCAAGATGTGCTGCAGCCCTGCGTATCCCCATCACTGCAGGCAGGACTCTCCTCCCTGGCTGATTCATGGCTCCCTCCCTCCCAAGTGGGCAATAGTAAGGGAGGTTGTGTTTGGCAGATGAAAAGACCACTGATAGTTGCAGACTGCAGGACTTCATGCCTCGATATTACTTTCTTGTTCACTAGCATGGTACAGCAGTTAAATGATCATGATATCAATAAAAAGCTACCAGTAAAAAGCTGTACTAGGGAGGGAGAGGGAGAGAGCCTTCCCATAAACGTCAAAAGAAGGTACAACAGAACAGCAACCAAGGAAGGGGTCAAGTGGCTCGCATGGTTAAAGCAAATTATTGGGAAATGTCCAGTATGTGGACCTACAAAGCTATAAGAAACTGAGGTGGACACACAGCATTTCTCAGGAATGTTTAAAGAACCACCCCCAGAGAATATATGAAATTATGCAGAAGTTGTTTTTCCTTTATAGGTAACGTCAGATATTTAATCCAGCCTAGTGCAGGCTTTTACATACTTGACCTACATATCAACTCCACACAGGACTGAGGGCCTCTGGAGTGGGAAAGTGAGGACTAGGATAGTCCAGAAGCAGGGAATGAGAATGTCTCTGCAAAGAGTCTCACTTCTCTAGTGCAGGATGGCACTGGGCTGTGGGAATGGCTTCCTTGGAGGAGTCCAAGCAATGCCAGCCTAACAGCCTAGCTGTTCCTTTGAAGACACCATACCACAGCTGAGGTTTCAGAGTGTTCTTAAGACCAGCATCAACAGAGTCCCACTGCCAGAGATGCAGTACAGCCCCAGCATGGATCTTGCACCTGGATCCAGCCCCAAAAGTCCAAGATTTGCAGGTTGGACATGTCTGTGAAGTGCCTGTAACGAGAGAAAAGACAGATCTATGGTTAAGCTGGTAGTCAGGGACTTAACAAATTCCAAATTCTCCCACAGCCTTCTCATTTGAACTTAAGCAATTAATTTCATCAGTCTGTCCTCTGGTTCCACAGTAAACACTGAAAGATTTTTTTTTTTTTTTTTTTTTAACGTGGTTACCTGGTCTTTCAGAGCCTGAGGTCCTCAGGATGCTCTTCAGAAGTTTTCCCACGGCGGGTATATGGTGTGCTCATATACAGGAGAGTGATTGAGGCTTTCAGGCACTACCATACCGTAAATATGTTATAGTTGCTGAAACCTAAAAGATCACACCGAAAGCACAGCTAAGATGACATAAGTTAAAGGTCAAGAAGCTTTTCCAGAAAAGTAAATATTCCAGAAGACATATAACTTGCTTTTTGTTAAACTAAATATTATCTCTTTCTAGTTTTGAGAGGACTAAATGTGGGTTCTAAAAATTCCAAATATTTACTGACAGATTGCCTGAGAGAGCAGCAAAATGCATGTATACAGAAGTCCTTCAAACATTATCCTTCATTAATGTCTCTACTAAATTATCATCTGGGAACATACAAATAAAATCAGGGCTTGGCAATACTGTGTACAAGACTTTGTAACAAGGACATTCTTGTATGTCAAAAGACAAGCACTTCTGTTTTTGCTGTTTATCAAGGCCATTCAGAACTTATGATAACTCCAGCAGATTGTAGCTCTTCTTATCCCCTGACTCAAAGAGGTTTTTATTGCAGACTCAGCAGTGTAGGGCAGAACTTACAGCTGAGCACTTTCCTTTTATTCACCAGAGAACAACGGGAGAAACACAAAATCATGCTCAAATACTCTAGACAGTTACACTTAAAAATAGGAAAGAAATTCCCTGCACACACTGTGGCTTTCATTGGTTATAAATATTTCCAGTGGTCTGCAAGTGTACCTGTGAAATACAAAAAGGATCTTACACAGCATTTTAACACCTTTACAAATGAAAGAGGCATGCATTTCATCTCCTGCTGGTTTTTCTTATTTAGTTTTTCATCTATTTTGCCTTTGCCACTACGAAGCTCTCAGATAATTTCCCCTGAAAACTACTCTTCTCTGATGGCTAATGTCAGTCTAAATATGAGTAGTCAAATATTTTATTCCTGAGCTTTTCAGTATCACAGTAGCTCACAGGAGAACCTAGACAGTGCAGCAGAGCTGGATGTGGTGTTTCAAGCACTTGGAATTATATTTGCCTCAAATTGCACTTCTCTGTATTAAATCATTTGAAATCATCCATAAACACCCGGGTGTTTAAATCAGATTATTTACTTCCTATGTCTTCTTTAGTGCTGACAAAGAATTTCACATGTTCCACACACAAAGCTTGCAGCGTTTCCTCACCCACTTTATGGAAACTGTATCACCATTCAAAGCCCTACACCAAACCCCACTGGGTTTACAAACTTAGCCACAGCTCATTTAGTTGAGAATCCTTTTGCTCAGAGGCAAAAAGGCCCAGGGACTCCTTACTAAAAGGTCAACAGTCCTGGCTTTGATTTTTGTCCTCTCCAGCTGTACACAAGTGAAGAAGGAAGAGAGAGCTACTGAAGAAAGAGAGTGCAGAAAAAAGATGAAACTCCATCAATTCAAATCCATCTCACTTCTGTTCTGACAGGATTGAACTGTCAATACTATGGAATTACCTCAATAATTAGTCCAACCTTGTCCAAGAAAACTTAAGAATCGAGGATCTAGAGTTGAAAAATTGACTTTTTTTTTTCCCTAGACGTGGTTCGTCTATGTAAATCTGCATCATTTTCTCTAAATCCTCACATGGAATGTAGAGGAAATAATCTGTGCTACCATATCTGTGACCTGTATTTTTGTCCTCTTAAGGCATCTTAATAAAAAGTAGGCACACCAGAGGAGAAATAGGACCTCTTGGGCTCTCCAAGGACTGAAAATGCTTCATTTAAGGGTTTATCTTTTTAAGAAAACAGTACTCATTGTTCCTTCTGAGCTGCCCTGGTCAAGAACAGGAGGTGGCAGGAAATCATTAGGCAAAGGATACATATGGGTCATAGGTGATATTTTTGAACTATTCTCTTAAAATACTTTGAACTATTTTGAAAACATTTTGGGGAGCCGAAGTACAATTGTGTGGAAGATTCTCTAGGCTGACAGATAGCAGCCTGCTCCCTCCCCCTTCCCATTTAGGCACTGACAACCATCTCCTTAGATCATTACTCAGTCTAGCCTGTTTTCAATTTCAACATTAAAAGCCGCCTCTTTGCTCACTTTTCCTCTGTAGAACTTCCTATTATCACATCACTAATACAAGATCACTGACAGCCAAACCTCCCAAACACTGCTGTGAATACCACTCTTTTATCTGTTTTATCCTGCTATGGAAAATAATACATTGTGGCCATTTAAATAAGCCCCTTTGTGGTCAGACTGTGTCTTTCAAAAGAATCATCAAATTATTAATTGGCAATACATTTTATAATACAATTTCTGTGTTCTGGAATAGTGTATAGGCCTGTGTAATTTTGTCAAGATGCTGACTGAATAATTGTACTAAGCAAATAATAACTATACCAACCATATGCAATCTATAGGATATAAGGCAAAATTCTCGTTTACCACTTTTCTTTCTAACTAACTGTCTCTGTTGTGTGATCCTTTTTTCATCCCACTCAGATAATGGAGACTTTTAAACTACAGTACAGATAGGTACAAAAGCTTGCAAGGTACAGTGATTTCTTTAGATGCAGAACTCTCCTTGTTAAGCAACTGTCTCTTTGTAGATATCTGTGTAAACAAATCTCTACTTGTATGAATGTTTTAGAGAGGAGCAGGAGGAGGCATGGTGATACAATCACTGCAATAGACCTGAATGATTCAGAAAAACCCTCAGCTTCATCTACCTGGCCTTCCTTTAAAGCTGTATGTTTTACAAGTACAGGAGGATTCCATTTCTTAGTCAAGATTCCAAAATACCCTTTCAGATGCACACACCATAGTGTCTTTGGAGATAAAGAGCTAAATCTTGCTACTTGGTAGAGGTGAGGGACATCAACCGAGGGTAGATTGAGAATTGTGCCGTAAACTTCAGTGACAATCATAACAAAAGACTTGGAGAGGAACCTGCCTGGGTTTCATAACATATTTTGTGGGATCAAGACCTGCGGTGGTGCAGAATGGTGATCTCTTTAAACTGACGAAAACTATCAATTCCAACCTGGAAATAACTAGAATGAATGAACAAGGAATCCCAAGGGAGTACCTCTGTAGTACTTTGAAGAGTAGAACAAGACAGATTACCTCAGTGTGAGCAATACTCACGATCGATCCCTGAAATTCTCCTTCCTCGGAAATGCATCCTGCATTGCAGCACAAGTGCAGTCTGTGGCTGGGCTCCTCTGCACTTTGCTGTTCTACAAATACAGTTACTTGCAGAAAAGGCGGAGTTCTCTGAATACGTAAGTGAACATAAAAACATACAAGAGCTATCACAAAATCACAAAGTGTTTAAAATGGATGGCAGTTCCAATGACCAGACTGTGTAATTATTTGAGCACTCTCCCCACTTTTATCATATGTATCACATTTGTTGCTGCACCCAGCTTGAAGTGTACCTTCACTCCACAGCCTGATTCCCCAACTGTGAAAGAAATCAGTTCAAATCTGTCCCACATCTTCCCTTCTGCCAGTCAGTCAGCTTCAAGAAGACTCCAGGAGAAGGACCAGTCCCCTGCAATGCCCCTCAGAGGGCATATATTTGTCACCTTGGTGGATACATCAGTGCACAGGGCAATGTACTAATTGCCCCTGAGCAACATGAGATCTGGTGATGGATAAACACTGGCAGATCCCATGACTCACTCCCCTGAAGCAGGGAAGGAAAGGGTAAGGAACCCTTTAGAGAAAGCCTAGCCCGTATTTCAGGACTATGATATCTCTTTCAGTAATCAAGATGTATATCTTCCCCACAAGCCTACCCTCACAGATGAGAAACTCCCTGCCCTACTGTGCCTGCATGGCTTGTGAAAGGAGCACAGTCTGTTCAGGCCTTAGCCATTGCCACATCACAGGGTGAATAGACTCTCAGACATGCATATTTATATGCTTGCAATCCTTCAAAACTATTTACATTTCCAAGCCTCTATAAAACTAATAATTTTACACTGGCTTTGCATGAATGACAATAACAAACAAATAGTAATTTCTATCACTGTGTGTTTTAAAATATAACCTAGAGCACATGAACAATGTGCCTGGTTGCACTTTCAGAGATTACTACCAGCGTATCTTTTACATTCTTCAAACAAGATGTGAAAATCATGTGGAAGCTTTAAAAGCTCACATTGAATTACTTGATTTATGTTCTTCCACATACATTAATTTTTAGTACCATGCAAATATTTCTATTGGCACAGTATTCTTTGCTCTGGAGAATTTAACTGGATTCACAAATTGTTACAATATCCCTCTGTTAATTTAGTTCTTTCACAGTATATATTAATGGATGGTTATCTAGTAAGAAAAGATAAAATAACCATAGCTTGGAAATTAGATAAAGGTCTGTAACCATTACATCACTGAAATACTGAAAAAAACTTCTGATAGGTTTTTAGCCTTACTACTCCTAACTACTCACAGACTTCCACCAGGTTTTATGGAGGGGATTATGCGCATATAGTGACATTGGCTGCAAAGCATGGGTCTGGACCCAATGATCCAAATGGATCCCTCCTGTATCTATGTTCAAGTAAAAAAGCTGTAAAATAACAATAGCAGCAAAAAATGCAAGGTTGCAGGTATCTCTGCCTTTTTTTTTACTGCATATAAAATCTCCTCTTTACAAATAACTAAGCATTCTGAGACAAATATTGTTAAGTTTTACAATTCTTGGTTTCAGTAGAAATAGAATTTAAGGCATTTTATGAAAGACCAGCCTTTTCCCCAAGCAAGGAATAAACAGACAATGTTTGTTAAACCTTTTTATTAAATGTTACAAAGTTTTGCCCTTCTGGTTTAGTTTATTTTTGCTCTTTCTACGAGACAGGATGAGCTCAAAGTAGTCAAGCGTGTATAAAGGTTAAAACACCCCTGAAAGACTACCCTGTTCTTGCTTATAATCTCCTCCCATAACTCACAAGCCCTGCCTCTTAGCCTCTTTAGTATTGGTTTTAGGTGTCCAGGATCTCTGCATATTCCTTTTAAGTTTCTGGAGAAAATGAAAGTGTCAGAGAGGAACCAGGCTAAGGAGAACCTTGCAAACAGACAGGTTTTTTTTCCAATATTTATTTTTCTCATCTTGAGGCCTCCAGGTATGTTTGATTTAAGGCACTGAAAGAGCAATCATTCCAGCGGGTAGGAACTTTTTCACTAAGCAAACAAGCGCAAGGATTAGAATCCTGAAAGTGTTCATGTTGCATCACACTTGGTGTTAGCTAAAACTTTCCTGCTAACCAGCTAAAATGAGTTTTAGTCAGCTGAGCAATCTCACAGATATTTCTGTGACATTTTACTAGAAGCTCTGATAAATAAATGGATCTCATTAGAAAGTGGGTGCTGATTTCTAGTGATAACTTTTGCTAGGTTGAGAGACATCTACAAATATTATCTATTGACGTATTTTTGTACAAAACCTGCTCTGCACACACACATGCTTTGTTCAAATAAAAGCTATTGAGACATATGTATTCAGACCTTGGTTGTAGAATTGTGCAAGTGGCTTTTTAAAGGCTAAATACCTATATTTATTTTTGCAAAGACTTTTCTTTGCATATAGTGGGCACATGAAAGTGTCCTAAGGGACTGCATGATGTGTTTTAGCAACACCACTCCAAGAAAAGGCAACAGTAGCCTACAGCCAAAGCCCTTTGAATAATTTATCTGGAAGATCATTGAGAAAAATGAGTGGGAAGCATGTGAAAAAAATCCCATAAAAGCTCCCTGTTAAGGGAATGAAAGCATAGTTGTTCCAGGAGCAAAAATTACACTGGTGCCCTCCAGTAACATGGAAGACATTGAAATCCATGGTCTACAACGTCAAAAATATTTAATATATTCAGGTTTTATTTTGTAATGAAGAGACATAGTTCAGAGGTATGGTACACCAAGCTCTTACATAGAAACAGAGGTAGGAGTCCTTCACCTTTCGGTGATATTAAAAGCTAGCAGGATGAGCTTATAAAAGCCCAGGCTCCCCAGAACCGTTGAACCTTCACACCTTTACTTGCCATCTTCATCCCACAGTCTTTCTCAATTAATTGCAGCTCTCCAATGTTTCAGTGTTACTGTCAGGGAAGTAGCAAATTTCTGCAGAATCCAACCCAGTATAACCCTTTTTCAAAATTCTCTGGTATTGTCAGCTAAAGCTGTGCAAAACTTGTTGTAAAAATTCAAAGCCTTGAGCACTGACCCGGTACATTCCTCTCAACGCAAAAATCTGGACCACTTTTAGAGAACTAAAACCTGTAGAACTTTGCCCATCCAGGAGAGTGTCAGACTGAATAGGAACCAGGGAAGCCAATAAAGGGGATATCCAACAGACATCTGAAAGACTGAAAAGATAAAAGTACCCCATTCTGTGGCTGCAGAGAAGGCAGAGGGCAGGACAGCCGAAGTTGCTCAGACTCATATCCAAAGCTGGAACAGTTCTCTGAACCTGAGAGACTTAGTGGCAAACAGTTTGACAAGTCACCTTTTATTACCACACCTGATGATATGCCTTAAGAACATGACCAACATCTCTGCTCTCGGGTCACCATCATCCCAATAAGACTCTGGTCTCTTGATGAATGTTTCAGAAAGAGCCATTACTTCTGCATTACACTATTATACTCTTTTTCTTGATATTTCATCATATTTGGACTTCTATCATACCACTAATCAATATGTTAGGTTATGTAATAAAAATCTTGCTTGCATCCCCAGAAAGGAGTACAGATAGATGAAGGGGGAGGGATCATGAAGCCCGACTAATATACTGTCAGAGCCATTGCAGGATCCACCAGGCCACATCACCAGAGGAGGTCCTGAAGCTGGGGAAAGAGAGATCGAGATGATTTGGGAAGGAAGTGTAGGAAAACAGAGGGGCAAGGGGACAAAAAAGGGCCAGATTCATGTAAACAGAGACCAGTTGATAAATTTGTTTGGCCGTGCTCTGTACCTGATCAGCACAGTCCCTCCCAACTTCTTATTAAATTGGGTTCTGACTCTTTTCCTGGATAAGGGGTATCTATTATGTGTGTGAGAGACGAGTGCAGCAACCACAGTACGAGGAGGTTGGAGGAGCTGTGTACACACACACACACACACACACACGTATACTAATATGTATATGTATATGCATATATATATATATGTATATTTCACTAGTAGACCTTCATGCTGGTCTGCCAAAGAGTGGAACAGGACAAGAACATTAGTGCTGTCTTTGCTTGTATGAGTGCTTGAAGTGTCTTTTAAAATAGGAATCAAATACTTTGTGTTCTGTTGTTTTGTTGTTTGTTTTGGTTTGGGTTTTTTTTTTTAAAGAAAGGAATACTTCAATATTGCACATTTTCTAGGCAAAGTATTGTTGTTCTCACCCCACTGAAAAATTTGGCTATATGCTTAATACTCCTAAGAAATTCAATTGAATTTTTTGAAGACTGACATCTTGTCCTCTTTTTGACGCTAAGAAAACAAACCAAAAAGAGTTCAAAATATTACAAGCTGTAAAAGAAAGATATTTCTTAAGATGCCTAAAAGCAGAGAAGAGTCTGGTCCAGCAAAACATAGGCTCCAACAATGGAAAACTTTTACAATATAATTAAGTGTTCTTTAAATTGCAGTCTTTTTGTTTAGCTCAAGCTGAAATGATGCTTTGTCTCAAAGTTTAGGTTGTTTTAAGTAACTGGAAATGATGGTTAAGGATTTTCATAGCAAGAGTTGAAGGGCTGTGAAGATGTGAAAAGCAACAAAATATGGTTTCAATATGTCAAGACATTCCCCAAGGAAACTCGACAAGGGTGCACTGCAAATCAAGCACAGATTGTTGGGTGATGAACAGCACAGACCTGTGCTTACTAGATAATGTTCTCAGTCATGTCAGTAACATTTGACTTATGAAAAGCAGCAGTGATTTGGTTAGAGCAGATATGCAGAAATGACATAGTTGGTGGTCCTAGCTCTTTCAGACCGTTTCTTTAACACAGTCAAAAAGAACAAATTCTGGTGATTTATTGTTGGAATACATTTCACTCTCTGGGCTGGATGCCATGAAGTTAGGGTCAGGGCTCCGTGGGCTGCACTAAACAGATCTTGTTGAAACCAACAGGCGCATCTCACTCCTCATCTTTACACACTATCCATTAGAGTCTTCCTGGCCCTACTCTACCCATTATTTACTACAAGCGTCCATATATTAAGAAAGTAAAAATATTGTCTACCAAAATGTCACACAGTTTTTTCACCCATGGTCAAATGCATAGCTGGCACTGAAAAACAGAACCATGTGAGAGTGAGCAGAAAATATGTCATTGCACTCTTGGGTTTAAAATAATATGTCTAGTTAGCATTTCACATCACAAACATCGGGGTCTTAAAATATTGGGACATACTCCTGCAGTGCAAGTATTCTCCCCTTGTAAAGGCAGACACAATGTACAATTTGCCTGTGGATAGAGTGGTGAGCCTGCTGCAGCCCTGCCTGCTGTCCTGAGGTGAGGCAACAGGCAGTAGCCTCCTCCAGAAGAGAAAATGTATCCTGAGATGTCATCACAAGGGTCAGAAAGACAGAGGAAAGAAAGCTCTGTCTTCAAAACAGAACCATCAACTCTTACTGATTGGCTTTATAGTTCTTGGGTAGAAAAAAAAAGAAATCTCTGCCAGTTAGAAATAAATTAATAGCCTTCAAAACTAGGCTTCAAAACTTCACCAAACTAGGTCTCTTAGGATGGCAGATTAACTCAGCACTGCCCTTTGAATCATTTTGGTGCCAAGATGAGATAAAACAGTGATCTGCACAGCAGGCAACTGTGTGTAAACTGTCCTTGCTGAGCACATAGAAACTACCCAGACTGCAACTCCACAGCGTTGGCTAGAACTTTCTACTGCTGTATTTACACTCATTAATTCTTTATATTAATAGAGAGACTACAATTACAGCAGAGAGTAAGATGCTAGCCACGATTCCAGTTACAATCCTTATTTGACAGGAAGTTAATATGGTTATATTCAAATCATAGCAAAGCTACGTGGGGAGTACTGGCAGCCTCCTGTAAAGCAGAACTGTAGCAAATGATGTGAATAAGAGGCTCAGACTTCAAACAGCAACACTTTATCCAAACACTTGTAATCAATTACCTGTATTCTGCAGTTCTTCAGCTACTGTGTCACAGATGTTCAGATCCACTGACTATCACCTGCTGTATCTTCCGAAATAGTTAGCACCATCAATCACATTTGCTTAAAACACAAAAAGAGCAAAGGAGCTGGAAGTTTTACAAATGAAAAAGTTTTTATATGCAAAATATACCTATACATTAGGGTATATAATTCCAGTATATTATTCATAGCAGTATCATTATTCCTAATGTGTGTGAAAGAACCACGGGAACCCACAAACATCCTCCTCTCTTCAGTGTTTCTTAGGAGATGTCACATTGAAATCCTCTCCTGCACCACTGTGCTCATTAGTTTGAGGAATACTGCAGCCAGAGGGAGTGTTGAGGCTGGTTCTTTAAGAAAAAGGCAGCCCACACCAGTGTGGCTGCAGCTTAGCAAGCAAACAGCGTTAACACACAGGGACTGCAAAGTAGCTTAATTCCAGTCTATTCCTGGTACTTTGTTGGTGTGTGGTAGCAGCTAAGACTAAATATTTTTCATACCAGTGCTTTCATTAGAGAAAATATGTTACAGTTTAGGAATTCTCAAGGAATATGTTAGTTCCAAATTACCAGAGATAAAACACGACTTGTAAGGATAAAGACCAATGAATGAACATTGCACGTAGTCAACACATGATAAGGTAAATGTGGGACCTAAAACCAGGCCAAATTCAGTCTTACTAAAAGGCAGTACATTTTAACCTTGCACTTTTCTTTTCTTCAAAACTCAGCATATTCTCAATGGATCATTTTCCAATAATTCAGCTGTTTCCTTCTTCTAGCTGGAAAAACTACCAGCAAACGTAATTTCTTGGACATTATTTGACAAACATTTTCAGATACATTTTTTGTCTTTATATATTTGTAGACCTATAGAACCATTACAAATATTTAATTTTTATTCTCTAAATGTTATTGACTAAAACAGTAAAACTGGTCAGAAGCACTGTTTGCCATTCTCTCCCCCCTCTCCTGGGGACATATCCAGCCCATTCTGACAGGAGTGGTGTAATCTGCTACATCCTGAATTTTTTTTTCCCTTAATAATATTAACGACCTTCACTTTTTCAAAGCATCTGATGCTGCTAGAGCTTGACAGAGAGCAGCCTTGACATATTATCATGATACCAGAAATTATAAAATAAAGCAAAAGTAATTGAAAATCCAGACAAAAAACTAGTGAATTGCTCTACTTTTCTTCTTTATTTATGCCATGTTTTGCTCAGCAACATTTTACTCCGTTTTCTCTGTGTTAGAAAAAGTATACCAGCACAACAAGGGAAGCAGAGAAAGGAAAAATTGGTGTATGTATCCTTCTTGGGTAAGGAAAAATTGGTGTATGCAAGACAAGAAAACATGTCAAGAAAATATTGTCAAAATCTTGAATGAATTTAAATTAAAAAGTTCTTTTAGTTTTCATCATTTAATGCTGTGAGTAAAGAAATCATAGTACTAAATCTGAGAATGAAGAAATGTATAAAGTAATAAGAAAAGCTGGAGTCAAAAAAATAACCAGAAAGTAAAATTTGAAACTCCTATGATTTTACGTTATTGACTGCACATAAAGATTTGAGCTCCACTAGAAATAAAACTACCGGAGTTACGATCCAATTATTTAATACTAGCATCAGTAAATGAAACTAAAGTATCTGGAGAGTGAAATAGCTTACAGGTTTGACCTCTAGATTTGTACAGATGGTAGCATTTGAGAGTAAGTTTACTCATGTCCAATAAAAATCTTCTGATGAACTAAAACCTGTACTGAAGAAACTCCAAATAATAACTCACAGTTGTTTTAAAATAGGTCTTCTCTCTAGACAGGATGTTAAGATGCTGATCAAATCACTGTAGACCTGTTAGAGTGTTTGGCACTTTCTCCCCTTGGACACTTCACACTGTAACAGGAGGAATTAAGCATGAGAGAAAAAACGAGAGAAGCAACGCATGAAATGGGTGAATCTGCACAACTTTGTAACATTATAGACTCCAGTCTTGTTAAAAAAAGAGAAAAAGTATATGTACTCAGCTACAAAAAATAAGGAAAAATGACAATGATAATCAGGATCTAAATGACATTATGTATTGGCCTATACATATAGAGAAGTCAAAGATAAATATTTCAATTTGTTTTCTTTTTATTTCAATTAGACATTAAATGTCCACTTGGGAGTCTTGGAAATTTTGCTGCAGACAAAGGAAGCAGCTCTGAAATGAAAATGCACTCTCCTTTCATGAGAGCTTGCAGTGTTCTCAAACAAATCCCTTATCTGAGGTAATTTGCCAGAAAGTGTATTGGTTTTAGTATTATTCAGACAGAATTCATAGAACATGTTTTATATCTGACATTAAACTGAATTATGATAGAGCATTAAGATTACATTATAACATTTTGGCTCTCTGACAGCTTAAGGCACCTGTTCTGAATAACAAATCCTCTTGGCTCTGAAACTTTCTTTCCTTAAACTTCCATTAAATAATTTTTTGAGTATTTAAAATTCAGTGTGTCTAAAAAAAAAAAAAAAAAATCCCAATCTTTGTTACCTGCATACTCCTGCAAAATAATCATGAAGCAGATGAAAGTGGAGTGGCTTTATTCAAAGAAATAGCTGTAGGAAATCACGAGTTTCCACCTCCCAAAGGTTGAGTGGCTGAAAAGGAAAGATTAATTATCCTTCAAAGGTGCCTGTTTCTATAAAGGGAGCCAAGGGTAGCAAGCCTATACTTAACGTGTAAATATCTGAAGGCAAGTAAGAAACACTTCTCCTATAACAGATTTTAACCCTTTGTTGTAACTACCTTTCTAGTGTGGCATGCAGGATTTTATTTAGGACAAGTCAAGCATAAGATACTTCAGTAAAAATGCCTTTTCTCTAAATTTTTGAAATAGACAAGTAACAAATTTAAAACCTCCCACAATTTTTTACCAAGAAACATAATAAAAAACTGTATTAAATTGCCCAGAACAAGTGTGAAATCCTCCAAGACATCAAGTCAAGCAAATATCTCATGGAAACACCATAAATAGTTCTAATCCTGAGTTGAGTTTGACTAGATGACCAATTAGGCTCCCTTCCAGCATACTTTTTATGTTTCCATGGAATAAAAAAATACATAAATCATTAATTTTGCCAAACTTTCCAACACCTTTGAATTCAATAGGAATTCTCTATTTTTGCTAGAGCAGATTTCCTCTAACCATATACAAATCTGTATCGATGTAGATCTCTTTCTACATCTCTGCTCCCATTGAATGTGCTCTGGGAGGATTTACCTTCATAAGAAATTTTCTGGAGGAGACCCACCCCTGTTTCTATTACATTCACTGTTCCGCATTTACCTAAAGCAGTAGGGACCACACTCTCCACCTCCAACAGACATCTTTGCTGGTGTTACAGAAAAAGAATGCACTTGTTCTATTTGTTTTTCCACTGTCTGCTTTGTCAGAAAAAGTGGCAGCAAGACTGCCAATAACAACAATAACATGCGACATCTACTGTTCTACCTTCTAGAAGGGAGTGACACTTTCTAAAACTCTGTTGGAAGTGTATTTGCCTAAAGACTGAAACAAAAGCGAAAACTGTGAGGTTTAGGTACCCTATAAAGGTCATAACTTACAAAGATGATCTCTGTGACAGCTGCCTTGACCACAGTTACCTTCTCTTGCTACTATAATATAGTACTAAATATTCACCTTTGATGGACATGTGTGGATCAATCCCCTTGGATGCAGGCTTTCCTTGGATTTCTACCTTCTTCAATGAAAACTTCTTTCTCTGCTTGGTCTGTACAGCTGTAGAAGTCCTGAAGGCTGAAAAGGCGTTTTACAGCTCTGTCTCCAATGGATGTGTTCAAGCATAGTTCAAGATCTCACTTCAGATACTGTCCCCATACATATATCAGGTAGCAAAAATGAATACTTGCCCTTTTTTTTTTTTGTTTGGGAGCTGATGAGATAAAGGCTATAGGGTTTTTCCAGCCCATGGGGACATATTGAGTATCCATCTGTTTGTGGTGTGGCCTCTTTTCAAGTGAGGAATTCTTCAAATACAAGCTTTCCTGAAGACATGGCACTTGAGAAACAGTTTCACCGATTGCTAATAGACAACAAACTAAGAGCTACTAAATCAAGCTAATATTGGGATTAAGAAAAAATAAACAAAGAACTCTGAGTGTAGGTCAAAGGTTTTTCTGGAAGAGTAAGCTCCCACAGTAAGGAGGTCTAATGTGAATCACAACAGTAGCTGTGCAGCTCTACAGAGTGAAACAGGAGGAGTCATAGGTAAGGTGAGTCAATACAGGGACTGGAAGATAAAAGGTGAGCCCTGGCAGGCCAACACATACACAAATGTGGAACCAACAACTGGACACTTCACTCAAGGAGAATCTTAGTTTGTAAAAATGGAAGGAATAAGAGGGTGAGGGGAAGAGGAAATGGAAAGGGAGTGACATATCCAGGTCTATCCAGCCATCTTCTGACACCAAACCCGGTCTCCATTCTTCTTCCCAAATGTTCTGCTCAGGGAAAATGAAATGAGGGAAAACAAGACTCCGACACTAAACAAAAAATAACATGTTTCTCTCCATTCTATCCTGTCATCCCCCTACTGTGTTTTTGTGTCCGTCTTTGAAGGGCAACCTCCCCCTCTAGGGGACTGATGATTCTTTTTTGCCTCAAGGACTGTTGCCTCTTTCTTGTTGTGGGGTCCCTCAATACACAGGTGTGCCAAACAAGCCTATTCTCCATGGGATAAGGAATCCTTCCAAAGTAGGAGGCAGATATTGGTGTTTTATTGCTTGGATGCTTGTATGCCTAAGGTTTTTTTTTTATTTGTTTGGTTTTTTCTTCTCTCTGAACAAAGTCAAAGTGGACTGAAAGTGAAAAGAAGAAAAAAAAGCCCCAATAAGCACAATTTTACTTTCTTCTAAAAGCTATTCTTGACTAGCCAGATCAGATCAATTTGTCTTTTAATTACTAATTATCTTGAAACTTACTTTGAATTGTAAGTAAATAAATAATAGGAACATATGAACATTGCAGCTTCCTTCTATGAAGAAAGGGCAGGTGGATTGGATCACACTTGCATCACTGGTCAAAATAAGGAGCAACACAAATCAAGTGAAGACAGCATTGAAGTGAGGTCAAAATTACTGTCCCAAAAACTCTGTTCATTTTTCAGCTGTTACAACCCCCATTCAGCCAGATGTTATTTTTTTTTCATTGTCCTTAATGTTTGGCTTGTAAAAGAGAATTGTCTGAGTTTGGGCTTTTTGATCTCCTCCTAAATAAACATTTCTGAATGACCACTTCAAGTGTTTTGGGGAAAGCTTGGAGTAAGCCAGCAGCTTCTTTGTCAAATCTGTTGTGAAGCTAACATGCAAGCACTTCTGCATATCAAAGCAAAAGGATTTGATGAAGACTCCAGCTGTCTTTTTCCTCATGTCAAAAGCATAATTTTCTTTTCAGCTTCTACAAAACAGCCTCGGGATTCCAATATCCAGCTTCAACTTTTGCACAAAGTAATTTTTACTAATATACTTTCCTTTGCTCATGACCATCTTTAATGAGTTCTGTTTTTCTTCAGTGAAGAGGAGGAAGCAGTGAAGTGACAAACTTCAAAACAAAGGCACCATTTATATATGACACTTTATACGTTAAAAGAACTTGAAGAACTCTTTGGTTCAAAGCCAAGCATTCAGATATTGAGGAGGCTAGAATGAAAACTGCCTGGACAAACTTAATCAGGCAATACAGGCTTTCATTACATGAATGCACACAATCATTTTCTATTCAACTCCCCTCGTCACTTGGGTACTGTGTTGTGCTCATTAGTGTGTATTATGCGCAACCTGGGTTTAACTCTTTAGAGTTAAGGAATTTCCTTGGGCGATTGTTGTATTGGTATTTCTCATCTTTTTCCTCCTCAGTTCAGATTTCCTCCCTGTTTTTGCTCCCATCAGATTCTGCCTCCACCATGGGGGGGGGGGGGCAAGGGGGGNCCCCCTGGGGGGGGGGGGGGCAAGGTGGTGGTGAGCAGACATTAGTTTTATTTTCTGTCCCAGTATCCAAACTTGAACCGAGTACTCGTATCCAGACTACACGTGAGGTATCATTTTCAAGAGGAGTGTGAATTTAGTGGACCAGATGAAGGGAATATGCCCAAACATGCTATGGAAAACACATGTGCTAACTCCAGCTCTTCCTAGGAGCAAGGAACTAAGCATGATGAGGAAGAACAGACTGCTGAGCTCTGAAAAGTCCCCCAGCTGTGTGTAAATTACAGCATCTCAAAGGTGAAGTGGGGTGGATAATCATGAGGTGTACATAAAAGACAAATTTCAAGACTCATTAAAGCATAGAACAGTAAAATTTCCCAAATGGAAAGAAACACCAGAATTATTACCTTACCCTCAGACAAGCCTGATTTTTTCCAAATATAAAATATAAAATACAACCTGAGGCAAACCTATGGCATGGAAAGTTTTAGTTCTAGCTTGGAAAAATTAAAAGCAACTTTAAAAGCAAGGTTACAAAGAGTTCGATGATGGGAAACATCAAACAGGCTTATCCATAGATAATACTACCGAGTTTGCTTGCCAAATGCAGAGATCTATTACAGTACCTCTTGTGACTTCTTTTCTAATATGCTTCAAGCCATTATTAAATAAAATTAAATTCAAATAAAACAGACATTTTGGTACAACCAGCCCACTTCTGCACAATTTTCTAATTCCTGATCAGTTCTGTATACCCTATGAAAGTTAAAAATCCAGTAGTCGTGTTGATTTAGCAATGAGTAAACATGTCACTGGTTTTCACTTTTTGAGCTAACCAATCACATAATATAGTTTATTTCCCCAGTGCTAGAAGGGTACTTAGATCTCTATAACAGTAAAACAGACCTTCTTTGTAGCCCGAAGACTAGCCTAGGCTGGCCCCAAATATTTTTCCAGCAGGTAAAGATCCTACATAAGAAACCCATCTCAGACCACACTTCTAATAGAAAGGAGAAAGTTTATTCGACCACCAACGTATATTTTTGTATCAACCATGTGGGTAATGGACCATTTGAAAATCTATCTGGCACTTCATCTGGAAAACAAAAACTGGCTTACATTGGGAAGAAGATTTAAAATCTCAAGGATTTCACTAAAAACTCTGTTTCCATTTTTCTTTGGCTTAGCAGATTTTCTTGCTTTTTTTCTGTTTAGTCTATAAAATTTAGTGGAATGTCAGGGTCAGGGATTTGTTAGTCATAATCAATTTGTGCATCAGACAACACTGGGTGTCATACTGATTTCTAGATAATGACTTGATCTCTTCACTATTCCCAGGTGAGATTTCCCTTCTCACTACAGTTAGCATCAATAGCAGCCAAGTAATCTCATGGCCTTTTTGAGAAAATGTCACAGGCATCCATAGCCGTTTCTTCCTGTTTGCATAGTTTTCAAAGGGAAAAGCAGAGTCTAAGTGCACTAGATGCCACTGCCTCATGGCCATTACTCAGGTAGTACATACAGGGCTCTGTAAAAGCCCGAGGTGAATGGCAGGTCCAGTCATTCAGCTTGTGACATAATGCTGCAAAACATTCACATTTCAGAGAAAGCTTTCACAAGATGTGAATTGGAAAGCCTTCACAGCTTCATGAAGTAGTGCTTAAATTTATTTGAGATTATTTCTACAAAACTATATTTACATCTAGTCCTCTGCAGGCACAAGTCTAAAATACTGCTGTTTTCTACTAGCCAAGCACCCTATAATTCAGCTGGGCATGAAAAAAAAATGTTTTACAGGTGATGACCTACATTTTCAGAAGAAAAATGTCTAAAGAAAATGGTAGGCTAAGACAAATAGTCTTATTTTTTTATCTGTCTAAAAGTTACTGTAGTCCTTTCTTGCTGAGTCAGCTCAGCTTCTATGAAAATAAGAACAGAAGGACAAAATTGTAAATGGTTACTTTATCAGTGAAGATAACACCAGTAGTAGGGTTCTAGGCAGAAACTCACCAAAATCATAGTTTAATACCTACTTTTACTTTTCGTAGCAATAAATGGAAGTAGGCCTCTAAGAGAATCTGCTTGAATCAGCTTATTGACAATATTATTGAACAACAGCTAAAGGGCTCAGCAGGAAACCTCCACTGTAAACTGAACCCATCAGGGCAGTACAGACCTACCTAAACTTTAAGTGAAATTATTACAATTTTTTATACCTCTAAGCCTTTTTGAGGAAGCAATCACCTCACCTTCAAAAATTGCGCATTTTATATTCTGTAGCAATAAATTCTGGATGATGTCAATATTGACAGAAGTTTTTCGACTGTATCACCCTAAATGTCCTCAGTATATTACAGAGGAAATAGTAGTGCAGGTTGTGTCGTAGGAGAGAAATTTTCTTTGGTAACTCTCTTGCCAACAATAGATATAAACCAAATATTGCTTATTATAAATATTTCTTCTGAGACTGTTTCCCAGACTGCCAAAAGATTTATAGCATTTTGCCCATTGATATTGGTTCATGTACAAAAAATCTTTATGAAAACACATCAGATTAAAAGGTTTTTTCCTACACTAAGTAAATATATATTTCAAAGTTGCTCCATACTCATACAAATATATGTACTAACTTTCCTAGAGGAAGAGACAGTAGACACATGCCATTCAGCTGAACAGGCAGTGCTAACAGCATCAGGGTGCTTTGTAGAAAGCAAACTAAATGACAACTAAACTAAACTAAACTGGCACAATATTAATAAGTTCACCTTAAAGGACTTATTACTTTTACCTAACTCATGATTAGTGCCTCTTCTTTAATATTCTCGCCAAACATTTTCCATTCTTCCTCTTTATTAATAGGTGGGCAAACCAAAATACAAAAGGTAGAAGGACAGTCTGTAAAGTCAATCTAGTTCAGCCTAGACCACGTGGCAGATGCAGACTTGGTCCTGGTCTCCTTTATAAACCTGGTTTTATTCTGCCTCCATGGTTGTGCATGACCTGCACACGCAGCATCCCTTTGTTTTTCTTTGGAAGGAAATATTGATACAGGATCAGAATCTAGAGTACACTCCAGGAGGTCCCTGGGCTCCAGGACCAAGAGAGAATACTGAGAATGCTTCCTGAACTCACCCACCCCATGGTTCAGACACAGCCACTATCTATTTTAACAGCTCCATACTTGTCATCCTCTTCATTTTTGCTGAAATTAAAGATATTCTTAACTTCTGCCAGGGTGAAAAATACTTTTAAAAGGTCTTAAAATTTGATGAAATAGTAATTTCGGTAATATGAATCAGCCCTTTTAATCAGATTATTTTCCACAATATTTCCATTTTCATATCACTAACTTTATTCCTCTTTCTATTTTCTGGGGTTTTATTCCTTTGGAGATATACCCCTCCATTCACATATCTTGCCTGGTTTAAAATTTCCTAACATTTCCCAGTAATCTATTTCCGCAATGCACTGGAATGTAACATTTTCCTCTTTGTGACAAGCCCTCATGAAATATGAATGCTACAAATTAGCAAACATTTCAGGCATGTTGAGAGATAAACTGTACATGATATTTGGAATAAACCCAGTGAAATCAGAGCATCTTGCAAAACCAAGTTCTGGTGTATTTGTGCTTTGGCTGCTATAAATCATTTTGTTGATTTGCTACTACATGAAGAAACACATAGAAACAAGCTGGCATATGTAAATATACACAGCCCTTCCTAAACCTACCTAGGAGAAAAGACCCTCTTTAGGAAGATGTAGTAGTTTTACAAACAGAAGACTATACATAGTTTCAAAGGTGCAATGCTTTGCCACCACCAGCATGGTTTTTTTCCTACTATGAAATATTTCTGCTCTGAAAACCAGGATAGCACGATACCATAACACGTCCCCAGGGCGTGAATCGCACCACCAACCATTTCTTCAGCAACTGTGATGTGAGAGAGCAGAAAAAACCAGGTCTTTGGACCACATAGCAGCGCCCACTTGGCATGGAGGTGTAGAACAATGTGCTATGAAGTAAATAGTGCTTTCGTACCTTGCAAATCCTCGATGGAAACCTAAATCTTTACCTTTTCCGGATTCTTTTTCATCCTATGCTTTCTGCAACCCCTAGGTACCACTGACCACTACAGCTCCATCCCTCCCAGACCTAAGTGCACCTGTCTGGAAGGAAACAGTGCATGTGTAATTTTTATCCTGATCTTACCAATTCATCATTTACACAGGAAATTACAAATTCAAGAACATTACCAAGAGCATGACAATAAATACCATTTCTTCTTTATAAACAGTCATATTAATACAAATAAATTTTGTTTGAAATTTCAGCATCGCATATCAAGAAGAAATGGTAATTGAAGGATTGCACTCATCATCATTCTTAGATCCACATGTGAGTAAAAATAAGAGCCATGTTGCTTTATTCAACACAGAAACTTCATTTAAAATGCATGCACTTTAATACACAGCTCTGAGTTTTCCTGTTTGTCCTAATGTCAGAGCATTGAAATGAGGTGGCAGGGATTCATTTCACCAATCTCTCCCTCCACCTCTATGTCTACTTTTGACTTGCACCATATCTCTCAGACCAGAAGCAAAGGCTGAAATCTCAATCCTGCTTGCACTTTTGCACTTCTGCTGTTCAGCTTCCAAGCTTAGGCCATTGCTATTTATCTGTTTCAGAATCCACCACAATGGCACATTTTAATCCAGAAACCCAACTGACTCATGTATCTGCTTTTGATTGTAACTCATATGTGTCCAAACAGCATATGTTGGATTTCATGCACATTTATTTTTAAATTCCATTTTTTTTTGTTTGTTTGTTTGTTTTAAATCTGAAAGTAATGCTCTCATTTCTCGGACTGCTGTGCATGCAAAATAATCACAGATGGAAGTGCAACCTGAGTACACACTGTTTGTGATAACTCTTTATGACATGATCTACCTGACAGACCTAATATCTACAGCATATTTGCTTACCCCCCAACAACAGGATAGGTTTAGGCTTTGATTGGAGTTTCATTCAACTCCTTGTGCAGGTAACTGATTCAATAATCTCACACAAAAATACAGACACTGAAAGCACATTGCTAAGACACATTATGAAAAAAAATGCTTATTTTGACTGGAGAGAAAGCAAAACTTAAATTAAGTCTTCCCGTGCTTTTGGATTTCTGGAATATTTAATGTCAGGTCAAATCTATAAAGAATAAATTTCCTCAAACTTGAGGGAATAGCATTAGGGTTGTCCAGTTCTCTGTGCTCTGAAGCATTTGACGTTTGTGAGATAAAATGATTGTGACATCCTCAGCACCTTTTTGGCAGGTGGTGACACTTTCATAGTAACTGAAAACTTACAAAACCGAAAACTTAGAAAGAAATCCAAAACTTATATAAACATAATCATGCAAGTTAGACTACTTCTTCCCTTGGTTGCTCTATGACTGATACTATTTATAGAATCTGTATAATTTTTGTTTTGAAAGTAGACAAAACAGTTCAGGCTCTCCGTCGTTGTCACAGGACAGAAAGATGAGATTATATGATATGAAAGGTGGTATTTCACATCCAGAGCTTAAAATTACTTCTAGCTAGTCTTGTGTTGTTTAATTGAATCATGAGAGCAAAATCTTTTTAAGGGGGTTTGTTTTTCCTGTGCTGTAAGGCAACACTTTCCATACCCTTATTTTATAATCAGTGCTGCACACTGGAAGCAGACACAAAAAAGTTCATGCTACTGTTTATGTGACATCAGCTGAAAAATGCATCAGTAAAATTTTTAGCCAAACAAAGAATGACCTCTACAAATTATTAGCCTCTCTAGTCTAGAAAACTGTACCCTGGGTGATTTTTATGTCCTTTACTGTTCTCTTTCTCCTACCTGCTTTGGAATGAAAAATAAAACAAGTTAGAGCAGGTCATTCTGACTACCTTTCAGATTCCCAGGCAAAACAGATCCACACACAGTCCCAGGTGCCTTAAACACGACCTATCTGCAGCTCTACCTGTTGTGTACCAGTGGTACGCTGGATCTAGCATTACCTCCAAAGGTAGGCATAGGAGATGCCTTACAAAAAAGGCACTCAAGCTTCACTGCTATCTGTGATCCATCCCCCACCTGCTCTCACAGCTTTCATGGTCATTGAGTTAGGGTTGTTGCTGTACAGCACATTCCCTTTAGTATGTGTTTATGGACTGGTTGTCCTGGTCCCTGGATATCCCCATCGTTCTCCAAATAAATAATCTTCACACACAAACAGAGGTTTCCCCAATAGCCTCTTGACTGCCATCTCTACCAATTACTCTGAAGGCAAAACTATCCTTATCACAGCAGAAGCACTTCCCCTCCATCATCCTGAAGCATGGTATCAGTTGTTCTCACATGCCTGTCTCCAGTCCTCTGTGAAGGACCGACTTGACGTGTCCTGTGACTTTATTCTGTGCACCCACTAACATGATCTCCCCTGACACAGTGGTTGAAGAGGAGAGACTTCAAAAAGATTGGTCACATCTTCTAGCTTCCTGCTACTCTCTGTTTTACAAAAGACCTTGCACAAACAGGAACAACCTCGTGCTGTCGGGTTCCCAGGCCTTTTACCACTTAAGAGAAAAAGCACCACATCAGTGCTTGGTGGATGTGAATTAAAATATGTCAGTTAAGCAACCTCTTCATGCCCAACTCTTAGTTCATTATCAGTGCCCAACCCTGAAGTTTATATATTTCAAATTAATCTCAAAGTCACACTAGTAGGATCTGAGACTAAGTTCAATTTCAGTTGATCTTAGTCTATATAGCCAGTGTAAAAACACAACAGCGTGGGGCTGCTGTGACTTAGACACAAGAAAATCATTGAACAAAGACTTTTACCAAAGCAGACAGACAGAATATTCAGAAGTCAAATGCTTAAAGAAAAGGAGAAACTGGCAAATAAAATAGGTCAATGAACTGTACAGACAGATAATAATACAATCTGCTCATGTATAATTTGATACATTTCAATATTTCAATTAAATTTTAAATTTTCTCTGGTGATAAGCAAAGTATTGGAATAAAAAATGAGTTAGACATGTTTATTTGTCTAATGAGATGTTATACAAACATGGGGGTAGATATAGGCTACTGAAGCACAGAACACCCAGGTGACCTTGGGAGGTCTGAATCCTCCCATTTGTTTCTGCTGTATCCTTTGTCATCGCAAAGGACAATCATAGTTCTCTTACTCAAAGCACCTCCTTTTCTCTGGCTTTCAGGAATTTGGGAACTCATATCTATCCTGGATGGTATTCAAAACACAGTTTTCTTCACTTCCCCTACCCCTTTTTTGTCTTGTTTCATTTTGTTTTGTTTTTCTGCATCCATATAAAATACTCTTCTTCACAAGCTCTTCACAGTATATCAGTGTTACATCTACCACTTCATCACTCACTTCTTGAGCTCTGAGCTCAACTGGTTTACAGACCTAGCCCTCATCTTGCATTCACTGAATTTTTAAGAAAAAAGGCTTTGTTTGGTGTTGGAGGATGCGTCAATACATATCGGAATAGACATGCCAACTTTTTTCAAATCTTCATCCCCCATATCTTCTTTTATGCAAGGTCTTCAGAAACAAAAATAAGGGCATTTTAAACGCTGGATGTCTTGACTGTCCTGCTGATTCTGTTCTTGGCACATAAATGGTCTTTTAGTAATTCACACAAACATATAAAACATAACCTGTAAATAGAATCCCAAGTTAACTGTCAATCCTAACAGTCAGGAGTTCAAGTCTGGAAAAGAAAACAATTACCTTCTTCAGTGAAAAGTAGTATCAGGTAAAGGTTATGATTTGAAAGTATATTTTATAAGAGAGTATGATGAATAATTTTTTGCTTTACTAATTTTTCCAGGTAAAAGTGTAGATGTGATTGTAAGCACAACACTTTTAAGCACAGCTCAAAAAAAATATATTTTGCATTAATGTTCTACACTATATCAGAAGGCAGATATGAATATCTGTCTCCATTTTCACAGGAAAAAGAAACCAGAGCTGAGGAGAATCGTTTCCCCTCCAGTCACATGGCAGAGCTATGTGAGGGTCAGGAACAGATGCTCTGTCCCCTGAATAGATGTCTTGTCCTCTGCCTGCTGTGTCATGCAGCTTGTCTGAGATATATTTGTACTGCTACTGTAGAGAATGTGTGCTAGATAGGATGAACACCTTTTAGCTTCAAATATTGAATATTGGATTTTGCCATAAATGTCATATAAAAAGATCTTTCCAAGCCAAAGGTATTTCTGAAGAAATAGAAAAGAAAAATACTTGCTCTTTGAATAGCAGAGACTTGATTTAAGTCTGTTTTTTTTCTAAGAGGAGAGCGAATATTTACTTGGACACAATCTTTATTTATTTGGTCTATAAGGCTGAGGTGAAAAGCACTCAGCAATATAATCTGAAATAACTGAGTGAAACCATTGAGAACTTTCAAGCAACCCTTTTTAAACACTAGTAGCTTACTTTCATGCTCAGGCTTTCTGAAGTATTTACCTGGTAGTTTCATAGTACATTTTGGACCAGGTATCTTTTTAATTTCATTCAAAAACCACTAAACAATGAATGCCTTCACCATATCACAGTCCACATAGGACAAAGCTGTGATACAGATAGAGACGCTGTCCCTGAGGAAATTTTTTGTTTTATTTTAATTCAAAGTCTCATATCTGTAAGATATATGCCATTCCCTGAACGGCTGGTTTTAGAATTAGGTAAACAAAACCTAAAGACACTTTTCTTGGCTATGAAACAATCGGTCAGAAAAAAAACTTTGAGGTCTGAGCAGATGAAGTGCTTGAACTGGCAACTTCTGTTGTTACTTCTGGAACAAACCTGGGCAGCAGAGAAGGCTGGCTGTAATTAAAGGCATTACGTACTCCGACAAATAGGGCTGCATATATCATTACTAGCAGTTGCCACTGAAAGTGTGTCTATAGTGGAGAAAGCAGGGTAGATTACTGTGGAGCCAGGAGAGTTTAGCATTTGGCAGAGAGTAAGAGCCTAGTCTTCTAAAGGGGGTGAGCTGGAGGATTTTTAATTTTGAACACCTTTCTGAGTTTAAAATATATTACCTAATTTTAATTTTTTTTAACACCATAGCTTCAGTGATCATCAAGCTGAAGGTCTCCCAGGACTCAGGTTGATTAACAAACAGCAAGGTTTTCCAGCCAAATATTGCAAGTGTATGTTGTAGCAAGCACTACACTTTTCACTGTGAAACCAGAAATGGAACTTACTATTGAAGGTAAACAGAATAAAGGTAAACAGAAGGGCATGTGCCCTTCCACTGCCACCTACAAAAATGGAGAGATACTATTCCCAATCTTAGTCTTCCCCTTTTGTCTGCAGCTCTTCTAGTTTCTCTAATTGGCCAAAAGTGTTAGGCAAAGTCCCAAGCTCTGACCTCTCTCTAGCCTTAAGGCCCTGTGCCCACCAAGTTCATAGTGAGAAGCATAAATATCCAATAATCCCAGTGCAGTAAAAGCTCTCAGAGCTTCTACTAACACAAGCCCCTAAACCCTCTTTCATAGGAACTGTGTTGCCTGTGTGAACATCTCTGAAACCCCATGGACCTTCAGAAGAATTTTGTTAGCATAAAAAATTTAATATTATAATAATAAATCACTAGCTTCAGAAAGGTTCAGTTTATACAGTGTGACAGATTTTCCCCTCTTTTAATATGTTAACTAGATTAGTCTTGGTTTCTTTGGTGCTAAACAGCCATGGGGATATTTAGAATTGTCCACACATATGAAGACAAAACTCTCTTGTGTTTAAATCTCCTAGTAAAGCATCTCGGTACAAAAAACTTCAACAAACCATGGAAATTAACTTGCTTAGTGTTTCATGTAGACACAAAGCCATCAACAGCAGTAGTCTGGAGTTGAATTTCTACTGGCATTATTTTCTTATCCATGAAGTTCAAACAGATAGCTAAAGACAAGGATTGGATTTGTGCCAGAATAATAGAACAGTCCAAGAGAGAATGAAGAGACATTGTGATATTAGATAAAGTCTGCATCACTCAGTGTTGCTCCCCTCATAAGGGAAGCAATCACATGTGCTTCCCTTGGCCTAATTTAACCCTAATGTTACGTTATTTTCCACGATAATACTTTAGCATTTCCCTTCAGCTTCCCTATGAAATGCTTGAACTCTTTAATAAGCACTCAGTGGGAGCTCATGTTAAAATGCAAATAATGGTGAAGTCAAACTAAAAGCTTATTTATCCAGTCAAGTTTTGGGTATGAATAAAGCATATAATATAGCATAGAAAGTTGGCTGTCTTAAGCATTAACTTGTCTTGGAACATTCTCTTGAGTCACTATTTGAACTTATTCTGAACTTCTAAAGATCATTTAGCTATAGATATAGTAAGTGATAACCCTTCATCACTTACAAAGGAAAAGCAAAACCTGGCCCTGGAGACCCTGAGGTGAGTCTAACACATTGACTTAACACATGGATTCTATCCAGCTAGATTGCTTCCTGTTCATTTCAGTAATACTAGCCAATTAGTGAGCTTTGACAGCACTGATTTTGTTACATCTTGCCATCATTTTTGCTACAAAAATCATTCTAGCAATGACAGAACCTTGCTATGTATTTGCACCAGACCGTGTTATGCTTATTTGTATTTGTAAACACAGTGCCTAGGAGATGAAATAATGCCACAGTCAAGCCACAAGCACACTTTCATCACAATTTCCTCAATGGAGGCCGGTTAAATCTAGGTAGTTCCTACCAAATATTCCAAGGAATGCTACAAAACATCTGGAGAAGAAAAACTCTGATTGCAAATACCAAAGATAGACATACATGAAGCAGATTAGTCCACCATATGCTAAGGAGGATTGGTATGTCAACAGTAAAGTGGACAAGTTTTCCCATCTTCTACTATCCTGAGCTTCCCACAGGATCTCTCCTTGTGAGTTATTTAATTCAGCTTGCAGAAAAGCATTTCTGGGGAGTCACCGAACTATGTGGGTTTCCAAATAAGAACTTTTTATTTTCTCTGAGTTGTACATGAAAATTTGCAGTGCTGTATGAATGTGATGTAGAAGAAGTAAGCTTGAATTTATTAGTAGACAAAGGAGTTTCAAATCACAATAGCTTGTCCTTATACACAATAATAACCCTAGACAATTTGTTGAGATCAGTAGTGAATGCTCTCAAGTTCAGCTTTTCATTTGTTATCGTACAATTGGAAGTAATGTCTGGATTCACAGTGCCAAAAAGATTTAAGTATTTTGAATTACAATTAAAACATCTAAAAACCAGTATTTTATTTGATTTTTTAAATTCGTGTTTATCTATGAGACAAGGCTGTCCTGATAACTATGCCCTTATTGCATGCCAAGATCGTATTTTCATCCCAAAATGAATCAGATCAGGTTAACAATCACAGAAGGCAGATTTTGGACACACTCCTACTGGACAGTCATAACGTTTGCACTATTTTTCAGGTAAAATACCAAAGTTGTATAACCATTTATCAACTTTGACGGCCTTCCCAAAAGGAAGGGCAGCTCCCATCTCAGGTCCAGGATGTAGTCACTAGCTGTTGCTCAGACAACTGCTCCAATAAAAACTGGGATTATGTATGCCTTTGATCAATTTATAAATCATTTATAGGCATGACTAGGTTAACTGTTAACCAGCCTGCCACTTGAATTCCGTGCAATATGCATGGATGGGGTTGTCCTTTTCTTTTTAGTTTTAGTAATCTTCAGTCTTTATTTTTTTTTTTTTAATGAAATGATGCCAAAAATCTGTTTGTTTAGCTGCTTGCATGATTTTTTAAAATTCCACTCAGCAAACATTGCACATAGAAAAAGTATAACATTGAAAACGACTGTAATAACCCCATCTCGTCTGTTTTGTAGCTCTGTCACCATGTCCTGAACTTTCTGTTAAACTTGAAAATAAAGCATCTTTATCTGCTAACATAGCTCCATTCCTCCCACTCTCCCGGAGGCTTATTCTTCAGCTTCCACTTTCAATGTCCAGAGAGTAATAATGGAATCCCTCCTCCCCAGTACAAAAGACTTCCTCTCTTAGGTGTCTGTTCCCATTTGTGTCAGTATTCCAGATGGGTAAAAAATGGAATTTGTTCAACATAATCCATCAAAATACCTGGCTGCTCAACAGAAGAAAGCATATACTGGGTCCATCCAAGGTGATCCAAATCTTCCGTCACCTCTTGTTCACTATTAAAATACAGAATTAAGTCACAACTATATTTTTATAAGTTATTAAATTGGTTTTCTTTCAATAGGGTCTGTTTGAGACATTCTGAGTTGGCAGTTTCATCTGGAATCTTTCAACAATACCAAAATTCATTTCTAAGAGATGGGGGGAGGGGACAGAGAACAGAACATGCAGAGGTATTATTCCATCGAATTTCAAGGACCAGCTGTGACAGGAAAGGAAAGGGTGGGGACAGAATCAGTAAACAGTCTTTCATTTCTCCTGCAAAGCAAAACACAATTAAAAGCAGAAAATAGATCTGGTGAGAAAGGGGGAGGGGAGACAAAGCAGAAACAGGAGAGGCTACTACTAATAATTTTTTTAAGTGTTACTTAGAAAAAACTACAACTGAAATAGAGTTTGGGTGGAACTGGGAAAGAGAAATGGTAACAATAAGCAGACTTCACAAGATGAATAAAAGCTGATAAAACAGGTGCTTTACATCCCTTGCAGAAATGGTCTCTACAGGGACCATTTTTGTGAGGAGCTGTTGTTCCTGCCCGGGATGTCTCCTCTGGTTGACTTGCTCTGGCCAGAGAAGAAGAGGGCAGGAGTGCATGTGGACCTGGCTGCTCCATCTCCTTCGCCACAGCTCCTCGTCGAATGTGGGGCTCAGCAGTTCCCCAGAGGGAAGGATTCAGATGCAGTAGGTCTCTGTGTCCAGGGCAAGGGTGGCCTGAATTGAACCTGTGTTGTGCAATACAGAGTTATGGAATAGAAATACGAGAGCACTGAGCAATGAAGGAGCTCATCAGTGATCTATGTGGCCTGAACACACACCACAAGCATCCTCATAGCCTTGACAATGAGCAGCCCATTAGAGGATTGGCACCTTGTTAGCCCAAGGGACACTCATGCCTTTGCCTGGCTGGAGGTACCTGACAGAAGAGAACAGTTCTTGTCAGTGAAGGTAAAAGAAGACTCCAGCAAGTGCTTACTTCTTTTCTCAACCAAATCTTCTAGACTTACATAACACACAGGAAAAATGTCTGTGATCACCGTGGACAAGCCAACCACTGCTGCATCCTGTCCTGAAGAGCCACTTGACCAAGAGTAGTGGGCACTGTGTTATGCTTCCTTTCCCTAGCAAGGCTACTCAGCAACAGGGATGTGAACTGGCATCCAGGTGTTAGGCATCAAGGAAAGTCCGATATTAAAAGACTGGGGTTTAGCACACAGAATCATCTGTGTTGGCAATGCCCCAAGTTATGGCATCTTGTTAAGAAAAAGAACAGCTTAGGAAAGAAAAAGAAAAAGTTTAGGAAAGGAAATGCTACAAATAGGCATAATACAGAGAATTTTCAGATTATATTCCCTGCACCTTCTGTTATAGTGTCACAAACATTTACATCCTTGATGGATTCCAAGTTAATTTTCTAAAGCATCTGCCCAGAGTGGTGAGGAAGTCATTTTCTCGATCTCTGTCACTTGGCTAGTGGCTTTTACTTCTAGAAGAGGAGCTGCACACAGTTTGGCCTGGGGGACTGGATGCATCAGTGGGAAAAAAACCTCCTTACACAAAACAGTGGCTACTTTGAAGTGGTTCTTCATTCCTTCCACTGGAATTCTGTCAGGAGAGGAATCTGGTGGGTGACACCAGCTGACCAACCATGCTTCAAGTGCACGGAAGTATACAGCAAATTCCTGTGAGCCTGAGAGCTGAACTTGGAGAAACAGCTCATCTCTCACTGAATTTTCTCTGTTGAAAACCTTTTTGCCACTACTCAGCAAGGCTGTTCACAAAATAATGGAATAATTCAAAGCTGTGGTGGTGTGAATAAGGTGAAAGGCAAGCAATTGGCACTGAGCAACCAGCATAGAGATAAACATCTACTTGCCACTTTTGTAGAAAGGAATTAGAAGCTGGTGTATTTGAATAGAAAACTTACTAGTCATATCCTTCATAACTCAGAGTTTTAAGCTCAATGCCAAGTGCTATAGCTCTGAGAAAGAGAAGCCACAGGGATCTGTGATCTGCTCTCACTACCTGCGTGCTGGAAGCCCATCCATGTCGCACTGCTGTCCCCAAGCAGAGCCTAGTTACTTGCGCTTTGCTGAAATACCTCTCATAGGACAGCAGGCTGTTTTCATCTGATGACATGATGAGATAGAAAGCCTAGCACTTCTCCTGTACCCAATCTCAGTTGTTTCTACCACATTTCAAAAAGCGCATGCCTCATTTCCTGTTTGAATTTGTCTTGAATTTACCTTGAATTTGCCTTTGACTTGAAAGCATTCTCTCTTTTTCTTCTAAAGATCTTTTAAATAACTGTTGTTTTCTGAACATGCTTATGCACCAGTGAAGTCACCTCTAAAACTTACTGTATGCTGTAATTTTTTTCAATCTTGCTTCCATTCTTTACACTCTTCTTTCAAATCCAGTGCCAAATATGAAGGTAGAATTCCAGCCTCTTTCTCACTGATGCAAAACACAAAAGTAAGAGCATTGCCTTACTCTCACCACTCTTCTGTTTTTTGGGGGGGTTTCTAGGGTTTTTTTGTACCATCAAGGTGGACAAGTCATATCACTTTATGATTTATCTTTTCTCACCCCTGAATCTATTACTGGCTGCCAAACCAACTCCCTATTTGTCTGTATAGATTAGATAACATGGTCTCAGATAAAATATTTTCAAATAATAATTTGTGCAAATCAAGGTTAATAAATTTTCCAGATTATTTTACCTGAAGCCTGATAAAATTATCAGTCTGTCAGTCCTTTTTATGCTAACCATGACAAAACAAGCAGCTCATGACAAAAATGTTTTGTCCTTTGACAAAGACAACTGCATAAGCCCTTCATTGTACATGTTGAAAAGAAAGAAAAACATTTGAAAGAACAGCACTTGGACATTAGTGAGGAAGTGACTAGCTAATTCTTTCTTTCATACAAAACCTAAATAACCTTAAATGCTTAGAATCATGAGACTAGGGAATGAGAGGCTGGAGAGGGGCACTGTGGAAAGGGAAGTGGGGGTTCCTGGTTGATGGCAAGTTGAACATGAGTTGGCAGTGCTCTGGCAGCCAGGAGGGCCAAGTGTGTCCTGGGGTGCATCAGGCACAGCATCGCCAGCCGGGCAAGGGAGGGGATTGTCCCGCTCTGCTCTGCACTGGGGCGGTCTCACCTCGAGTGCTGGGGGCAGTTTTGGGTGCTATAATATAAAAAAGATAGAAAGCTATCAGAGAATGATATCCAAAAGAGGGCAGTGACGATGGTGAAGGGCCTTGAGGGGAAGCCGTGTGAGGAGCGGCTGAGGGCACTTGGTCTGTTCAGCCTGGAGGAGACAGAGGGGAGACCTCATTGCAGCTACAACTTCCTTGTGAGGGGAAGAGGAGAGGCAGGTACTGATCTCTTCACTCTCCTGACCAGCGACAGGACCCAAGGGAATGACCTGAAGTTGTGTCAGGGGAGGTTTAGGCTGGATATTAGAAAAAGGTTCTTTACCCAGAGGGCAGCTGGGCACTGGAACAGAATCCCCAGGGAAGTGGTCACAGCACCAACCTGACAGAGTTCAAGAAGCATATGGACAACACCCTCAGGCACGTGGTGTGATTCTTGGAGTGTCCTGTGTAGGGCCAGGAGGTGGACTTGATGATATTGATGGGTTCTTTCAACTCAGCATATTCTATGTTTCTATGATTCTATGAGAAATATCAGCAGGCTTCGTAAAAATTTCCGAGATCTTCATGAATATGAGAGACAACTTAGGAATGGATACAAGCTTACTCACTTGTTCTTTGCAAATTAAATGTATTTATCTGTTTTGTTATTAAATCCCCTCATTCCTTTCAGGAAAATAAAAAAAAGCTGGCTAAATAATACATCAGTAGAAAGAACTATCTTATTTTTTCAGAGAACAACTTCTTATGAAGCTGAACTACAGAACCTTCCTTTACAGCTGTAGACCAATGTTAAGGCACTGTTATTTCTTTTCAGATAGTTCTGATTGTCAGTTTTAACTGACCTTATGTAAATGCTGACCTCAGTTAAAACTCTTGAATAAAGTACTCTGTTGGCTATAGGGGCTCTTGGAACCTGAACTCAGCCCTGAGCCAGAGTCCGGAGACTTGTAAACAAGTGTGAGACAAAGCTTTAAATTTAAATTTAGGAAATAAATTGGACAGGAGCACATAAAATGCAGAGCTAAGCACACTTCCTGTGTGTCTTCTGAAACTGTAACTGTCCTAATGCTGTGCACTTTGCAAATGTTTCTTCCACATTACATGTCACAGACGGCTAAGTAACATTAAACTGTAATTGAAAACGAATTTGGTTTGTTTAGTCTACAGAAGAGAAGCCTGAAGGAAGCCTGATAACAGTCTATAAGTACTGAGAGGGCTGCTGCAAAGAGCAAAGGAATAATCTGTTCTTCATGTCCTTGGAAAGAGGACAAGAAGAAATACACTCGAATTACAGCTAGAGAAGTTCAGGTTGGATATCAGAAAAAACCCTTTATCTGCAAGAATCACTAGGCATGGGAATAGATTGCCTTGGATGATTGTGAAATCACTGTCACTGTGAGCTTCTAAAGAGGAATTAGACAAATGTTTGCCAGGGGTGGCAAAGGCAGAACTGAATTCTTGAGGCTGAGTATAGAAAACAACCTCCACAAATCTCTGCCAACTCTATTTTCTATGATTTTTTCCTTTACTCTTCTTACTTATATAAATGAGTTCTGCACATTTATAGAAACTCATCAGTTCCATAAATTTGAAATGTGTATTTATTCACAAACTTTCATAAAGAGAGAGGAGTAAAAGAAAAAAGATTGTAAAAGCATGTAAAGAATACAAAATAATATTACAAAGGCATGAAATTATTGTTCATAGCACCACCACAGAAACTCATAACTTTTCAACTCAGAAACATTGCAATAAATATTCTTCATTAAAACTTTTCACAACTCAAAAGCAGTAAAGGCATCAAAACCTGTGTATTCATATTACAGACATACAGCTCTCCCCTGTATTTCCTGTAGTCCACAATTTTTCTAGACAAAACTCAAAAGTTCCTAATGAAGAGAGAAACAAATGTGCTGCATGTATCCAGATCAGGTGACCAACTAACTTGCAAATAACCTCCTCTCCCCCTCAGCCAAGGAAAAGTATCTATAAGGCTAAACCTACTGGGTTTAAACATAAGGTTACTTTTTTTTTCTTAAAACCACATTCCTGATTTTGTCATTCAGACTGAGACATTATTGCCGGAACAGCTAATACAAAGTCCTCTGATGCAAAATTTCAGCAATAAGATAATCAAACCAGACCTTTACTTGTTCATTTTGTAGTCCTTTTTAGATAAACAATGAAACCATTTTTCTTCTTCCTCAAACAGCCCCCGACTGTATTACTGCCACATTTGTTCAGCAGTATCATAATGTTAAGGATTTTTTCTCTCAGAAACAGCATTTCACACCGATCTGTGGCGAACAAGAAATTTTATTCACTTTTTTGTTTGTTTCCAAATCCTTTGCATTCAAACACAATTTCTATAAAATCTGTCCTTAAACCAAGGGCAATGCACGCATAGGCAACCTAATACCTTTTATCCGAGGATCTGAATCAACTTTCTTTGATGCCAAGCTTGCTCTTGACATAAATGAAGGCAAATATGGTCCCAAACTGGTCATTCACATCACCAGTAAATGGCAGTTTAAAAAGAACAAGGACCGCATTATAAGGGTAAACATTTGGTATGATTCAAATCTTATGCAATATAGAAATAAGCTTAAGGCAAGATTGCTTTTGATGCCTTAGCCAGTCATCCCCATAGTGTGACTTGTCATAAATCTTCCTGCAGAAAACTACAAAGAAGGAGAAGCAAAGAGAACACTCAGCTAATGGCTACATACCACAGTGCTCACACCATGTGAAAATAAAATGTAGGAAAATTTAGTAAGTCATATGTTAAATTATACACCTGCTACATTAAGATTTTTCATATTATTCTCAAGTTCTTGACATTAGAGCTTTCTATTTAATAACAAAAAACCAAAATAAATCTGCTTAAGTGGAATTTGGTTTAGTTTCCAAAATCAAAATAAAGTCTATCTTTAGAAAACATATTTAGTTAAGTCCTCTGTTCCAGCATTCCTAGAAATCTACCCAGCTTCCTTCCTCGGTGCTCTGAATGCAGCTGCATATGCAAGTTTCCTCACTTCTCTGCTCACTGGAGCTGCAGAGAAGAATGGCAGTATGCAATTTTTTAAGTTTGTATTCATTAGCATTAAGATATTTATATACCTTGCATTGTAGTTATTTGATAACATTATAACCCTCATCTTTTCTCATCCTTCTACGTTTTTTTAAACTTTAAAAATCTTATCTTCTAAATTAAAAATGTTTCTTTATTTACGTGTGCAGGGGTGTAGCTCAGTTTTTGTGTCTGAGTGTAAGTGATTACCACAAGGACTGCAGTGAAAATCAGTTCAGCTTGTGGGAAATACAAAAAGTTTTGCTCATCTTCTTTGTGAGCCAATATATTCCCTAAGTGTCTTGTTGGTTGGGTAAGAGTCCTTTATGCATTTGGCTTCATTTTCTAACCTTTAGGGCTTTGATACTCTTGCCTGTACTTTTGCCAATGTTTTAAAACAATAAAAACCACTAGAACATCCAAAAACTAAATGCAAAGCACGTTAATGAAATTTGCAAACTGTGCTTAGCCTGTGCTTTGTGCCATGTGGGTCTTGTAACTATGCAAGTTTTAATATATAATCTAAAACATACAACTCTGACATTAAATAGGGAAAAAAATGTTTACAATATTTTCAATGAAGTGTGGATGGACTTACATTCCCTGAGCATAATTACGTAAATAGGCCAGCCTTAGTGTCATTGCAGAGGCACAGTCCTGGCTGATGTCAGTTGGAAAAGTATTAGAATAATTACTACAAATTGTATTGGATGTAATTTTATTGCCAGGAAGAATATTGTCTAGAAAATAAGCTCTATGGTCAAAGAATATATTTCATACTGGAATTCATATAGAACCAGTATAAGAACACCTAAAGGAATTCAGAGAATTATGTGTGTGATACTGATTGTCCCACCTGTAAGCAAAAAGGGCACACCTATATTCAGAAGAGAGATAACACAAGAAAAAGAAATGGAAAATGATGTTGATATGATCAATTCTTACCCGCTTGCTACAATTCTGTGTGCCGGGTGAGCTACCAGTGGTCCCTGATAGGATGCAAGTGAGCTTCTATGCTTGACACAGACTTCTGACATAGAATTCTAATGCCTCTTGAGGGTGTTACTCTTCTTCAACCCTCTTGTAAAATGTGAGAGCATCAGCTACTGAGCAGCTGTGATGTTCCAGCCTTCCAACACTGGCTCTTTCTCTGATGAGTAAAGCATTCTCTAAATATGTACATGCATATGCACATACAGAGTTTGTATCTCTTGGGGAGCTGGATTTTGAAATTTAATTGCAAGATGTTATTTTACAGCTATAAACACCCACCAGTTTTCCCAAAACTGGTTTCCCTTGGAACTGTGGCATATTGTTTTCAGGAAAAAAAATAAAAAGAATGTTTATTTAGCTTATTTTACATTTCTTAAAAGCAGTTACACGTGATCCTTAGCTGGATAGTGATAAGGAGGCAGTATGTTCTGGCTGATTTATAAAAGAAGCTGGATTATTTAAAATAGACCATTATATGCCTCTTTCTCACCAAACAAGTAAAAGAATCCATGGCAAAACTTTCATGGAAAACAACTTTTCTCTGATTAATTCTACAATGGGGTGTCATTAGATATTTCTGACCAATGCTTTTTTATTCTCTTGTTACCTTTCACCAGATGTGAGCTTGAACAGGATAGGTCTCCTCTTTCTCTATACCAAGTCAAAGGTCTTACTAAGAGATGAAGATATTTTTCTCCTGACAAGATGATCTCACAAGTGGTCTCACAATCATCTCTCCCATGTTAATGGCTGAGGAATCCTGGTATTTACAGGCCCCACAGGACAATCAGCACTGAACTCACCATTCTTCCCAGGATGTAATGGCTGCAGCTATAAAGTAAAGGCATCCCCTCCTGTAGGGATTCCTTTGTGTCAAGGATATACTATTTGTCATCATATTCCAGTTCACAATACCTAGAATAATGAGAAAGTTGTGCTGAATGCAGTCTGGCACATCTGTGTTTTTCATAGCATGACACCAAGGATATGTGCTGCATTACCACATGGGATAATGTGGGAGGAATGTCCTAGATGGAAGGAGTCAGTCTTGACATGGGCTGCATCCAGGAACAGACCCTGGAACAAATTATCATGTCAACTCCTTCTAGGTCTTCTTTTTAGAAGGAAATTGCTGGCTCAGTCCAGAGCATAGCCTGGGAGTAAACCAGGAAATAGCTAATTGCTAAAGTGGGTACACATGCACCAAGCCTCATCTTCAGTAGGACCAAAATTTTAACCATCAAGAGAATAAAAACTCTTTTTTCTTCACATTCTCCAGCTTTGAAATGCTTCTGAAGTTTTGTCTGTTTGATATTGCAATCAGAGTAGCTTGACAGAGGAGCTTTGCTTTGCTATAAAAATGATGAGGCCTACAGTAATTTTGGCTGTTTACAGATGAACACCCAGAAACACAGACCAGCTGCAAGGAACGTCTGCCCCTCACAACGTCAGAAGAAGAAGGAGAAGGCTGGAGAAAATATTCTTCTCTTCAGAGAAGGGGGAAGAAATCCAATGGGGAAGAAAAGCTAATGGTATATGTCACTTGGGCTTTGACGGTACAGGGAGTTTTGGTCTAGAGCTGTCTTCGACAGGGACCCATCTCCAGAGAGCAGGGTGTCATGGGTCCCGTCTTCTCAGCAGCCTGTATCCTTCAGCTGCTGAATGATGAACCAGCTGAGCATTTTTTAGCCTAGTCATCTCATTCCTGCAGATAATAATCAAACCCAGAGGTCACAAAATGCATGGGAGGGTCTGTCCTCCTGGCACGCAAGACCGGCCGGTGACTGCTGACAGAGCTGTAAGTGCTGTATCATGTACTGTGGGCAAGAAAAACAAAGAAAATCCAAATAGGTCAGCAGCACAGCCAGGAAAGCCTGAAACTCACAGTAGAGTAATCATTTCCCGCAGAGGAGGATCACAAAGATGATCAGAGGGCTGGAGCATCTCTCCTATGAAGAGCTGCAGTTGTTCAGTCTAGAGAAGTGAAGGTTCTGGTGAGACCCAGTAGAAACCTTCCAGTACCTGAAGGGAGCCTACAAGAAAGCTAGAGAGGGACTTTTTACAAGGACAGGTAGTGATAGGACAAGGGGGAATAACTTCAAACTGACAGTAGGTTTAGATTAGAATTTAGGAAGAAATTCTTTAATCTAAGAGTGGTGGGACACTGGCACAGATTGTCCAGAGATGTGGATGCCCCTTCCCTGGAAGTGTTTCAGGCCAGGCTGGATGAGGTTTTGAGATACCTGATCCAGTGGAAGGTATCCTGCCCATGGCAGGGGGTTTGAACTAGATGATTTTTAAGGTCTCTTCCAACCCAAACCGTTCTATGACTCTGTTATTATATGAGTCTCTCCTTACCTTCCTTCACGGCACTCTGGGGCTCTGGAAGGATCAAGCAGATCTTTGCCAATGGGCTGTTCTCAGTGTCTGCATTTGTCTTCTTTATCCTACACGTCTCAATTCAAGTTTTTCAGTCTTTGGCTTTGAGGTGTGAAGACTGGATGGAGAAGACTCACTGTCCATGCTGTGGACTCATAACTGTGGGTCCACGACATGAGAACACTCAGGATTCAGTATCTCAGAGACACGTTGTGACACTTTCTCTCTCCAGATGGAAAAAAGCACCTAGAATTGCAAAGAACATTTCCAGAGCATGGGACTCACTCCATCCCACCAGCTCCCATCTGGAGTGCTCACAGATTCAGTAGGTGGCTTCTTTATGCCCCTGAAACACCACCCTCCGAGCACCCTTCTACTGAATCCAAACCTGACTCTTGTGCTCTTCCCCCTCGATAAAGACCCTTGCCATCCCTCACCATCTCTGTGGGGCTTCACTCTGTTTGTATCCTCTTCTCCTAACACTCAATTTCTGTGTCAGCCTTTGGCCCGCTGCTCCAGTCCTGAAACTCCCTGATTGCTGAGGCCTCAGCCAGCCCATTGCCCCAAGGTGATTCATGCTCAGTTGTTGCCTGTTAGGATTTAATTACCACCTTGCCAAGCAGGTCTCGTTAAGCCAGCTTGGACTGACAGAGAGGTATTCATGACACAGCAATTTTTATAGCAGCAACTCCATAATAACTTCATTATCTGAGTTTACTGAGTTAACTAAACCAGCATACTGGCCACATTTGAATTAAGCTGTTAAGGATTGTTTTGTTTTACAGGCCGGATTTTTATTCACTATCATTTGATTATGGTGGCATCTCGTCTTTTGAATTTTTTGCATCTAAAACTATGGATTACTAATGTAAGATAACTGCATTAAATTTCATAAGAGCTCAGGAAACAACAGTAACTAGTTTAATTTTAGGAATTAAAGTATACAGTATATAGTTTCAAGTCAGATAGTCACTTCAGTTTTAGTATGGATGGTATCCCATGTCTGGAAACTCCCTGAACACCCTTTTCATAGAAGCAGGAACCAAATCTCTGTCTTAGGGATACTTGCTTTCCATTTCATCTTATCTAAATGCTACAGGTGACTATCTAATATTAGAAGATACACGCTGAGCTGAGCCGTATTTTCTTCCAAATACATCTGTTAGTTCTAAAAATAAAAGGGACCCTGCTTTTCTTCAGATTATACATTATCTCCATCAATTGTGTGAAATTTTGTTGTTTGTTTATTAACCAGGATTTTAGGTCAAATTCTGCATGTGTTTTAAGAAACAGAGTGGGAAGTTGCCACACTGGGAACCGGTTTATCTGTTGTGGAGAGTCGGACATCTTTGTCAAGGTTTCTACTCTCAGCAAAGCCATGACTTACTCTTTGACCTATTCTCTTCCAGGTAATAGATGTACATTATGGATTTCATATAACATAACTATTATGATTCTGGATGGGATGAAGTAGATTACATCTTATAGCTAACAGACTTTGTACTAGTTTTAATGGCAGAGATTGAGAGTACTGATATAAAGAGATGTATCGTGAAAAATTACTGCTTAGCTTTTGGGGTTTTTTTTAAATTTACTTTTTATTTTAAATTTACTTTTACTTCATTTTTAGTTACAATTGGCAGGAGACAAAGCCCTGGTCTGTTTAGCTGCAGGGGCTATGCAGTTTAGCTTTTACTCTGTTTTATCTTGGAAGATGTCCTATCAGTCTTGGTTACCAGATCATCTTTATTTGGGAGTAAAATCTACAGCATGCAAAGTCAAACCCTGTATTCCAGATGTTGATGTTTCACCTTGGCAACCTACCTGTTCATTTAGCCTACAGGCAGGCACATAGGGTTGAGGTAATAAGACCAGTGAACAAATTTTCCTCAGGACAGCTGAGCTATTATTTACAGATGTTCTCTGGGCTTTTTGGATCTCAAACAATCAGAATCCTTTCTTGTAGAAAGCAAAAAGCAAGAATATCTAATATGCCTCTGGTGCTGTTGCTTGTTTCTTTCTTTCTTTTTGGAAATATATACCAAAGAAAAAAACCCCTAAAACTAATGGTATAGTTTTGAATTCAGAATTAATACAACTATGAGACACTATAGGCGTGGTTTGTGCTTGTAATTTGTGGAATTTTTGGATATTTAGAAAATAAAATTTTTGCTTGAAAAGGCTGACAACAACTACATTATATTTAGTTAAAACACCAGATGTACCTGCTTCTTAATTAAATGCTTAGACTGACATTCCTTAAAATGGAAAACACATGCTCTTCGTAATTCAAATATATCCACATCAGGGTCTCTTTCAGTGTTCAGTCATGTCCTGATGGAACAGCGAATAAAAAAAAATTTCGACACCAGTAAAAGAGGTCAGATTAACAGGACTTCACTTGTAACAGTGTTTTACATGACTGCCTTTTATAAGAAACCACCTGCAGCTGCTCAAGATCCTGGGCAGCATGTAGCACACTCCAGAGGTCTGTCGGCCCCCGGGTCCCTCTGAGGTCATCATGTGGCTGTCCTGCTGGAAAGGAGGAGAATGAATCCCAGTTGTAGTTTCCCAGAGCAGTCCCCTGTGGAGATGCAGCTGACAAATCCTTCTCATCCGCTTGCTGCTTGGATCTCTCTAAACCAAAGAGTAGAATTATTTTCAAATTTCCGAATCTTCAGTTAAAAAGCAAGCATATTTACCATTAGAACAAAATGTCCTTGTATAGAAACTACTTTCAGCTAGGGATAACATGGTACATAGGATGTTTAGTGTCCCCCCTGGCCTCACCTCAGCTTATTCATCTAGTATACATTGCTTTTGCAGTCTGTCCTCCAAAATCAGCCTGGTTCCTCTCAAAGTCAGTGCTGAAACTGTCTGATATTGGAGGATGGGGAATGTACCTTTCCTCACTCTGATTTAAGAATAGGAGGATGCAGGCACCCACAGACCTATAGAGGAAAAATTCACTACCATTAGAAAAGTACTCATTAATGCTTTTTTTTAAAAAAAAAAGTAAAAAGGATGGGCCCTAAATTAGAAAAAGCTCTAAATTATGGTTTTCCTCTTGTACTTCTACAACATACTTAAGTGGAACATCACTGGTTCTTATGTATGTGTGAAATTAAACACTGCTCAAACATGTTTGTCCCACAGTGCAAGAGAGACATATTTTTGATGCAAAGCACAGCACTGCAACTGAACTCATTCACAGCACAGGTTAAAGCTAAGCCATTTCTCATCAATTGTGCCATTCTGAAAAACACCTGATGTTCTTTTTGACTGAGATCATCAAAATATTTCTGAATCAACTGCAGCAATGTTTCTGTGAGCAAAGTGTTGGCTGCCGTGGATGCACGGGTGATTATCAAAAGCCAAACCCTGAACCTTCCTTAAATCTTGGGGCTTCTCTTTGGGGCTGCAATATATTAAGATTCTCACTGCTGTTGTGTATATTCTTGGGTGAGAGAAACTGAATCATTGGGTACACTCAGGCAAACACACTTAGAATTTCCTTGAGTATCTTGCTTCACGTGAATTTGCTTGTACTTTCTCAGGAATTTTTCCTGGAAAGCTCAGGCATCCTAACTCTGCAAGAGCAGATTTTCTGGTGGATTTGCTCCCAGAATAAACTGTAGTTTTCAGATGGTTGGATGGAAATTTTCTGTGAACCTGGTCTCTTTGTGCTGAAGCATCTGGCCCATGAAGGCTTTTCAACAGATCATTTTTTAGGACCTCTCTTTTCTCTTAGAGCTGAAAAGAAGAGTTATTCCTGTTTTTCACTTTAGCTGCCTTGCCTCCTAGTTTAGGCCCTGTTTCAGATTCTCGCTGCAGATTTCACCATGCCCTGTACCAAATGTAAACCAATATAAATTTCGTAGAAGGAATTCAATGCCTCACAAGCCAATTTTTTAGACAGGAAACATTTGTCTATCAATAGAATTATAGTTTCAAATTTCACAATGTTCTAGTAAAAATATTTTGTTTGGAAGAATTTCAATTATTCTTGGAAACTATTGCTGAGATATCTCTGCAATTAGAAAGAAGTTACAGGACCGTATTTCCTAGTTTATTCTGTTGAAATGCAACTGTTATACACAATGCTCAGTCTGCTGATTTAGCAGCACTGTGAAAGTACTGCTTGTGGTCTCTATTGATCCACAGATTTAAATTCAGTTTTAAATTTAATACCCTCAAATGCTAATACAATTTATACGCACCAAATGAGACAGTGAAATTTTCACAGCGTTTGCTCCAACCCTGTACACATAAAATAAATTTCTCTTAATTGAAGGAGGTTCTTGACTCGTCTGCTCCCCACAGCGTTTTTTTTTCCTTTTCATTACACATCATGTTATTCAGAGCCATAATTGTTATTATTTCATTTCAAATAATTAGATCTGAGTAGCTGCGAATGCACTTTGAAGTATGAGGCTCGAATACCATAGATGTTAAAAATCACAGTGCGTGTTGCCATTTGAGAGAGATGTTCTTCAGGTAGAGAAGAGCTCAGCTTCCACCTCATCTGCAGAATCGTTCTGCAGTGCAAATCCTGACAATAAGTCATGCTAGCAAGACCTTCCCTTCTAATATGCCTTTGTACTTGCTTCTAAGAATAATGAAAATGTAACAAATTCATAAAAATTAGTCAGATGAATGGAAATTAGACCCTTCAGACTCCCACTGCAGTCAATCTAATAAACTGACAAGCCAAATTAATTTTACTGTGTGACGCACAAATGTCCTTTGATGGCAAAATGCAGATACCAAACAGTTTTCAAGAGACACCTGAACGTGTTCAGCCTTTCCTATCAACCCTCAGAAGGCAACCCACCGCACCATTTTTTTCTTAACGTTGGGAAGCCGTAATGCAGAGAATGTCTAATCTCAAATGCCAATACAAATCACAATCTCACAATCATAAATGGTTTGCCTCCGTATTTTATGATTTTCTACAAATGGTTTTGTAGAGGAAACCTGTTAAGTACAGGGACTTGGTTGTTGTTGTTGTTGCTCCTTGGGAGAGGGGAAGATTTAAGTACTGCATGATCATATAGGACTAGCTATAACTTGAAATATTAGCCACCATCTTACCCAACTGGTTTCTAGAGCCGATAATCTAAATCTATTCTTGTCACCAAATATTTGCCTTTCATTACTAAAATATTTCTAAATATAATTCAGTCATCTAATCAGTGGGTTGATTATTCCATGCCCTATGAATCAGGTGACTGATCATACATCAAGAATAAATAACTGAGAATAGGGAGGACTGAGTGAGCAACTGATAGGAAGAATATTGTTGAACCTAATCAGTGACATGTTGTGATTATTGCATTTGTATATATGATAAACTTGCAATTGTTTCTGAGTATAAACAAGTGAAAAGAACTTTAATTTGTAATATAAACTGATTTTAGGTGCCATGCATGCTGAAGTGCAAAATGTATGCAAGAACATCATGAAAAGATAGACCTTTTATTTGAAGCATGAGTATGAACTATTTCTGGTAGTTAAAACTTTTTTTTATTATTTATTTTAATTAGTGGTAACTAAACTTTCTTTTTCTGGAAGGTATTACTTCCTAGCTTACCAAAACCAGTAAGATATTTCTTGAACTGATATCAGTTTAAGAAAATCTCTGTGACTGGCTGTGTATCAACAGGGCAGGCAGTCTGCCCCCTTTCCCCAGGCTGCCTTCGGACATCATCAAAACATTTTTTCCATGCAAGTCTGCCAACAAAATCACAGAGTCACTTTGGCCTTTTTCTTCCCTAGAATCAGAAGGGCACATGAGAGCAAGACCATCTCTGTCCTTAATTCTAAGCCTTTGTACATGAGGAAAAACGTGATACATTCCCCACGTTTCCTGCCAATGATTTGAAGGTTAAACATGATTGCACAGCTAATGAGTGTGCATTAATTTTATTAATTTTTTCCAGGCAGACCAGGTTTCCCCGTGCCTTCCTGACTGTTCAGTGTCCATTCTGTAGAATTAGCATGAAAATGAAGACACATTAGAAAATTGATAAAACCTCTAGTTCTGCATAAAAACAAAGCTACATTTGCTGATCATGGCCAGCACTATAGTTTCACCACTTAGATGAAATCAGGGGTGCAAGAGTCACAAAAATAGGTAAGTCCCGTCAGCTAGCAAAGCTGAAACAGTTGGACGCAAATATGACTCTGTATTTCATTCCTTTACCTTTCTTTCATAAATTTTTACCTCTTTTATTGTTTTTAAATTTTATTGCTTCTGAGTTCCTTGTTTCCTTCTTGCAGTCACTTGGCTTATAGCATGCAAGGACTCAGGAAAAAAATTTCAAAGGACAACTAATGTTAATGAAAGCACCCAGGAGCAATTTAAACCACTTGATGACTTAACATGAGCGCTTTCAACCCTTGCCTGTGAGACAAAGTAGAGCTGTCAACAGAAAAGTAACATAAATCATACGGTGTTTTATTAGCCTGCCTTTTTTATTATGATTCAGGTTTAAATCAGCTGGGGAGAATATTGAAATTATGGCCAGAGAATCCTAAAATTTTTCCTTTACCATATTGCAGGGTGTTGTGAAAAAGCATGGTAACATAATGCCTTAATCTATCTCCCATATTTGGGCATGCAGAAAAGGAGAGAGTAGGAAGGAAGGGGGGAAAAAGGTGTATGAGGATTTTATGAAACCTCATCTAAATTCTGCTGCTGTCAGTATGCTGAACTTAACATTCCTGGTATGGGAAGCACACACACCTGAACACTACTATGAAATCAAAGTGTAAAATCTATTCTACACTTGAAAGTGTTTCTGGTTGCTTCTTTGTACAAGTATTTCTGTCTAGGAGTGTGATCTTCTCGATCTGAACCCATGAACAGCTGATCAGGACCAACTCCTTGTATATTTAACTAATTAAAATTCCATCTAGTTAGCAGCAGAAACGTTAGGTCAGAAATGCATAGGGCTGTCTACCAAGGAAACACAGTGGGCACTTTGAACTATTTGACAAGATATTTCATTGAATGTGATAGGGAGTTTAATGAGCAGTGCACACTTCAGGACCTTCTCTTTTTCCTCATTGATGTTGCACAAAAGTACCAGCTGCACATACTCTGCAAGTGCCCCCGGACCATTTGCAAGCTTGTTTTAGCACATGAAGAACCTGAAGCTGCAGAGAGCCTTCAAGCCCAGCCAGCACAGCTCTTGGGAATGTTTTTTAGCCAAAGATCTAGCAGCAATGTAGAATTACAACAGGCTCCAGGAATTTCTGAAAAACTGCTGGTTCTGCTTTTCTTCTGTAGCAGTTTAAAACTGGTGGGCACAGCAAGTAGCCACAGCAGAAGCCACTAGCTGTGGGAAATCCTATACAAAGTCCTGGGCAAGCAGAATATGATGAAGGATGGAAAGACTCTTTTTCCCAATATTTAGTTTGGTGGCAAGATGGAGGATAAGCATATTTTGCACACATCAAAAAGTATACAGATGTACAAAACCCTTCCTGGGGTATAATCACATGACAGCCTCCTCTGCTTTAAGTAGAGATAAAAAATTTTTTAAAGGCTTCATAATCACCTCCTAATTAGAAAAAGAACGGCGTAAATTATAGTAACTGTCTGAAAATCTCACATTTTGGGAAATCTCAGTAACCCAGATTGCAACCCTGATGTGAGTCTAAGACTGCTCTAGAGAAGAAATGATGCAATGAAAATGCTGCCTTCAGTCTATAATGTGTTTTGCAAAATAACTCTCCTCTTCTGCACTTTAACAAGCAGAAAGGCAGTATTCTAACCGTATTATGGCACATCAAGTTATTATTTTACATTCTCTATAAAGTGTTATCTTGCTTTCACAATACAGGAGACAAAAAGTAGATATACTTTTTGCCCCAGACAGTCTATTTACTTTCAGTGCATTGGGTCTTCCTGGACCAAAGTTTCCACAGTCTTTCACCCACGCCTTTTTTTAATTTACTACAATATATTCATTTCTAAAGAAATTAAAAAATAAACATGAATTTGAGGAAAAAACCTAAACTCTGGTAGCTTTCCTGTACGGATTCAAGATAATCAATTACAAGATTCATTTTTTGTGGTTCTTTTGTCGCATGTTCAAAAGACATCCAAGACAACTTTTTCAAAAATGTTCATGTGACTGAGGGATCTAAGGCTCATTGATTTAGGCCTTTGAAAGTGTCTTTCCTATTTAGAATGAATTCAGTTCTTAAATTTGATTAACTGTCTCAGTCCTCAGAGATGTTAGATGTTTTATGAATCCTGTGCCCACTTAGAAGCTTGAGACGCTTATATCAATACTTCAGAATATACTTAGAAGCCAGTTTAAAGCACTTCTTTTGAAAAATTTTGGCTGATGTAGTCAAATAATTATTCTACAGACGAAAAATAAAACATGCTAAGAGCAGTCCAAAGAACAACTAATCTCACACACCATGATACCATGCCAAGACTGCAGAAAAACATAATAAAAAAAAATTACAAAATTTATAGGGATTTATTAGGTCACAGAGACCATCTGCCTGCAAATCAAGGACTACTCATCACTACCACATCATCCTTGCTGTAAACTATCTAGCTTTGACCATCTCAGAAGATTTGGCTGTCACTCCTCTAAAATGGCCACTACCTTCCTAAGATAACATGTTGTTAAAATTATAATGTGGCGCATAAATATATTGTATTATTTTAGACGGAAAAAAAAAGATGTTATTTTCCAGTTGAGAGAGAATGAATATGCTACACTTGGTATTTGCATTTGCAATTATTACAGCTTCAAAAGGCACTACAATTTCTAGTTACATGTGCCCCACTTGGACTGGTCTATAATAAAGCTAGAAAGCATTGAAGGGAAAGAGATTTTTTATTTAACTTTTTGGCAGCAGCCCTTTTAAACATTGTGACTCAGAGCACCGAGGGATCAATAAAAACACATTTATCTCTCCAGTTCCTTAAAATGAACTCTAATCCTACTTCGTGCATTTCCTGTTTGCAAGAGGATAGGAAGAGTTTTCTAGGCAGTAATAGAAAAATATCCCACAATTTTTCAAAACTTAGTTATAGATTGAGAAAAATCAAGCTTTTATGGCATTTTCAACAGCTCTATGGAGACAATTCTGTTTGAGTTGATAGACTGTAGTTCTAATGATGTAGAGTGTGAATTAATTACTCCAAAATTATTATATATGCCTGAGAAAGATAAAAAATTATTTTTCTCAACAGGAAAAAATATGAAGTCAACAAACATATTGCCAAGAAAAAAATAGCTTTTTTGCTGGCTATCGTAATTGTCCTGAAGTTCTGAGTTACGAGGTTCAGGTTTCAATTGAACCTGATGTTTCATTCAAAATAATTTATGTTGGAAAAACGACAATGAGAATTAGGATTACCAGGCTCTCTGCTGTTACAATGAAGAAGGGCAGTAGGAGGCATTCCTGTCCACAGAAATCTGCTGTGAAACAGAAACTGTATATTTTGACTTTTCCTCCATAAAATTCTATCTTAAATAGTTTGTGAAGATATGATAACCTTACTCTAATGAAGAAAATATTCTCTGAATGAAAGGGAAGACAGACTGTCCTTGAGCCAGAACTGCAGTGCAGAGGTGTTGGGATATGCCCTCAGGAACTGGCCATGATTGGCAATAGAGCATAACTTCATTTGACATGCAGGTTGAATCAATTTACACACAAGTTTGAATCTCGTAAGCCAGCACCCCATGGGACAGCAGAGTGGATATCTTTTTGATATAAGACTAATTTCCAAGTCTATAGAAGCAAGTGTGGCAGTGGGAGTTTTTGTGGATTATCTGATAAAGCCTTTGAAAGTAAGTCCAGAGTACTGAATTACAGAAATTCTCGAGTCTAAACAAAGCAGATTTGAACAAGTACATTATAATGAACTATTGATTTGCTTTTCTTTTCTGCCCATGGAACAGCCTTAGGAAGATTAGCCCATGAACTGACCTACTTCATTCTAGACTTTTAAATATTTTGTGTGTGTGTGTGTGTGTGTGTGTGCAAATGCTTAACTTTTAATTGGCAACAATGAGTTCACTGGGTGTTCAATATTTGGCAGTCTAATTCTTAAGATTAACTGAGATACCAATAAGTCATGTAGCGTGTTTTCCTTCACCTGGCTGGATTAGACCACAGCCTCTTCCAAACAAATCGGATGATTAAAGCCCATTTACTTATCATGCCAAATGTTTGTGGACACTAAAGATAAAGAGATAGTTGAAGGAAACTACCATAAAAATATTATTTGAATAATTTTTCTCCATTCATCTAGCCTCAACTGCAATGGCGAGGAAGTAGAAAAAATACTGCTGTTAAAACTTTATGAATGTAAGAAATATTCATTATACAAACACACCAAACTCAGTTCTGTCAGACTGGATAGCCACTACATAAAATCAGCATGAATACATGGATCACTGCAAAATTTCCAAAGAAACACATGAGACATGACCAAAAAAGTAGAGTTAGTTGTGAGTTATTCTAGAAAAGGAATGAAGATATGTCAGATCTATATGGAGGCAGAAACTGGTCTGAGATTCAGACAAGGTTGAAGAGCTGAGGATAGATCAGTTCCAGAGTTTACGCTGCTGTAACTAGAAACAGAATCTGGCCCAGCACTCTGTGGAAGGATGCCAAGAAAATTCTTGGCATGCTGAGTTAAAGCTGTAGGTGGTTAACAGGAAAGTTAAGGTCAAATAAGGAGACCCTTAGTTGGCTGTGGTTCCATCAGATAAGACAGCCCACCGGGCAAACGGCAGTCAGACTTCAAGATTTAAAGGGCTACTCTTCACAGGAGTTCAAGACTCTGTCAACCAGAATGTTACATTTCTAGAATAACATGGGCTTCTCCAAATACTGACATTTAATCATTCTTTATTAATGTGCCAGGCTATTAAATTAAAAGCAGTGTTCCCATCATAAATTGAATTCTCCCTCATTCCCACTGTGCCAGGCACATATAATATATATCACATGGGTGAACCTTGAAAGAGGAGTGTTTATTTAAGTTATATCTTCCCCTTAGTTTGAGTTTGTTTGCAATCTGCAGTTGAGCAATGAGATTGAGGTGCTGAGAATATGTTGGTGGGCTGGGCAAGGGCCACCTCAGAGGAAATAAATCAGTTGCACAGATAAATGAGCTCTTGTGAATCTTTTCCCCAAGACTTCTGCAATATATATTCTGGGTCCTCATTCTTTCATTAAAAGAAAGGGAGGGAAAGATATCTAGTTCAAACAACTAACTGAAAATCTCACCCAAAAAAGCAAGATTTTGTAAACTTCACATATATCTGCAAGTCAAATTAAAGCTTAGGCTTTCCCAGGGTCCCGTTAATCTGTGTAAAAAACACAGACTTCATGGCTGAATTTGCTTCAAGTGGACAGTATGACACTGTTAACTTTCATAGCTATTTCATGAGTTAATTCTGCCCAAAAACATATCTGGGGAAAAGATGACACAGTATTAAATTACTGTCCTACATAGTGTATTCTGGCTACCAGTCATCAAGAGTTTGGAGAGGGAAATATACCATTATTATTTTCCTTTCACAGATGCCAGAGCCCAGATTACTGGCTTCTATTCAGCTGCTTTTTTGTTACTCCCATTAAGCACCTTGCCCAAGAATGCTTTGGATTACTACCAGCCTTGGGATGATAAGAGCTTAGCCTCTACTGAGTGATTTCCTTTCTCTATATATTGAAATCACTGAAGACAGAGTCCTTAAGAATATTCATCTCATGACTGAGGATTTCTGTGGGCAAAGTAATTTGGGCAGTCACCTACGTGCCATGCATATAAAATGTAATATTCACTGCCTGCGTAAGGAGGCAGCCACCCCACCTGATGCTTGATCCTTTCTCATTTAGGAACATAACCTCATCCAGAAGCAGGCTGAGGGTAGTATACATCAAGTCCTATCCTGCAATACAAATCCAACACATCCATCTGTATGCCATGTCAGACTAAGAGGAAGCTACTGATGCAGCTCATTGGCCTGGGGAACGTAGCACAGAAATTACACTGCTCTCTGAGATGTTTAAAGCCAGCAAGTGTTCCCAGGTCTTTGCCTGTTGCAATGACTCATCTGTCTGTTCTTTCCACCCACTTTAACAATGCCTTTCCCAAGTATTTAAGAATCCCAATAATCAATCACATCAAGTGTCACACTCTATCCATAATTTTAGGCCATTAAACAGAGGCCTGCAATGCCTTCAGGCTTACAATTGTTCTACTTGCTAACAAATCCTGCCTTCTAGATGAACCAGTGAGGTGTGGCTATGCAGTTCTGAATTAAAAACCAGCTTGCATCTTCCAAGCTTGGAGCACGGATATGGCTAGCACATGATAGTCAGGGCCTGACACCGGAGACAGGCCCATTCTCTGCGGATAAAACATTCTTTGTATCGCCACATATACTTTTTCTGCAACATAATGAAGAGATCATTTCAAGAAGTTATAATACTGTCACATGTTAATGCTTCCTCTTCACAGAAGACAAAGCACAGAGTCCAACTGCTGCACATTGCAATGAAGCACAGATATTTATTTGCCAAGATAATAATATTTTTATTATGGAATCGCTTCATTCTGAAAACTGTATTTTCCTATATAAGACTATGCAGACAGTAGATGCTGCTACAATCCCTGAAAAATTATTGTTCTGGGGAGGGGATTTGATGGATCTGCTGATTCTACACTTTTATCAGTACTCACTCTGGCTGTCATGCCAGAAGGACTCTTTATTTAATGTCATTGTAATTCAAAAGAATGTTTGTCTGCAGATGGAATATTTTTGTTAAAAAGTTAAACACTTTGAAAGGGGAATGAAATATTCTCTAGGCAGGATCACTAGAACAAAAAGATCACATATAAAGGGAAAATATGTGGGAAAAGAAAAAAAATACTGACACATGAACATTTTATATATATATATATATATATTTGAGTAAGAGATTATATACAGAGAAATCTATTCTTTCAGGTTAAATTTGAATAATACATAATATTTGGATAGAAAGGTAATTTTATTTTTCCCTGAACCATAGAACTGCACAAAGCAGGCCTTCCAGTTCTAAATACTTGATAACTTCTGTAAGTATTAACACTATTTAAAATACTTCTAAATACAGGAGAAAAATATTATTTTTTCCTAAGTAAGGAACAATTTTACATTGTCTTCTACAAATCTGTCAAGAGCTCAAATCAGTTAAAAAATATATTTGAAAATCTAGTTAAAAAAAAGTTCACAAACTTAGGCTTAAAGTCTTTTTATCAGCTTTGATCTTAAAAAAAACCCACAGTGAGCTATGCAATAGTCTTTGCTTTCCAATGAAAAGGAAGTTTTTCTATGATATTTGAAAAATATCTTTCTGTGATCATTGAGTTTTTTTCTAATCTATCTAGGCAAGTCAAGCTCGTCCAGGAAAGACTGGATCCTGAGCCTGAATGAACTCTGAAACATTCTCTTTCTAAAGATAAACATACACTCCATAAACTTTTCATTGTTCTAAACATCTGTTTAAACTTATAAACAGCTTTTCAGCCAATGCCTGCAATAGGGAGATTGACTTAGTACGTGCATCATTTCTTTACTTCTTGCAAGCAACAAAACATTATTTATGTAGTCAGTATTATGTACCATAACTAATCTTGTGCAGAAGAAACTAACAATCCAAAGTATAATAAAAACAATAGCTTGTATACTCTCCTGTTTCCCCATCTTAGACTGGTATAGATATAGATATAGACGTTTAAAGGGAGCCCAACCATGCTGGGTCTGAAAGCAGGTGGATCATCCCCTACATTTCTTCTGAATGAGTTCTTCCGCCAATGCTTTAGCGTCTTCATTGTTTTTCTGGCTCAGTGGGAAAAAAAAAAATCAGGACAAATGAAACTGCAACTAAGAGACCTAAGAAAAGTGTCACCCCATAATATCTTTTAGGGGAAAATGCAGGTACTTATAGTGAAGACCACTCAGTTGTGTTTGAGGCCATATGACTGAAGACTACTTCTGCCACTGACCCAAAACTGTTCACCCATTAGTCTTTGGACTGCTGGTTACTTTTAAAGGCTCAGCAAATGGTGATCAAGAAATACAAGATTGCCATCAAACACTCTTTGACTCTATCTTCAGGAGCTGTGCAGCTTGAAAACAACCACGTTGTGTTACAGAGCAAGACAGATTTTCTTTCTATAGTTTGTAAGAAAGGTGCATAAATGAGCTTTTCCTTCAAGAGTCTGATACAATTGCTGATATATGTAATTCACAGCAAATCCCAAGTTACTGGATCATCAATCATCTATTTCAAAGCAATTGTAGCCTGGTCATTGCCCCAAAATGTATGTTCCAAGATTTGATACAACTTGTTCAAACTTCCCCTTGGCATTTCTAGGAAACTACTTTAAACAGCTCATCACAGTATTTTCTGTGGATCACAATCTGAAAACTTCAATCTTTCTGCAAAGTTCAAGAGCATTGTTCAGATCTGTACTCAGAGCCACCAAGTCCTCTGCTTGACAGATTATCTACAAGTTAGATTATGAGCCCCAGGCTGCCAAGATCTAAGGACTTGAGAAAGCCAGCAATCAGAATTGTCCTTCTAAAGAAGATGAGACAAGGCAGAACAGGTAATGCAGATGTGAATGTGACAAAGGAAATGAAACATAAGGAAAACAAACTGCACGTTTGACATTAAACAAGATAATGAAAAGTGAAAACTTTTTTTATTTGTTTAGTTAATAATGATTCATTGAATTATTGGGTTTACAAGGACCTGATCAGATAACATGTCTTAACCATGGTTTTTAAAACCAAGGGATGGAAAACAAGGGGACAGTAGAAAACACGTTTGGTCTAACTTTCGTAAAGTTGAGAAGCAGGCGCATTGGTTACAGTATTTCTGTTCTGAGCTTGAATGAGCTCAGTCACTGATGGGGCTGCATATTATCTTCCTCCAAAGTTCATAATAACTGAGTCCATGAAAATGCTGAGCCTTTCTATAAGGCAAAAAATTGAAAGCTATTTGAGAACCAAATGTGAGGCTTGTCACATTGCAGTCATGTGCTCCCAAGGAATGAACCAAAAGTATAAATTTAACCTAGTTAAAGATGTTATTATTTCAGTGTTGGATATAGGATGGAGCAAAGAAAAAACCTCTGAAAGAACATGTACAGTTTATTCGATGCTGTGCCCCACCCTTGGATTAACTTTTTAGCTTTCTATTGTTGGCAATGTCTCAGCCAGAAATTTTGGTCCTAAGAAACGTAAAATGAAACTTTAATTGTTGGAACAAAATATATTTTCTAGCCCTGAGACCACAAAGCAGAACAAGGCCAAGATACAGAACACTAAGTGCCAAACTAGTGTACAGCTGAGTGCAGTTCCCTCATGATTTTTATTTTAAGTTCTGCTTTTCATTTGGGAATGGCTACTTCTGTCCTTCACATAAATAAATAAATGCCACCACTTAGATGAAACCACTAGCAGCTCAAGATCTTCCTGCTTTATCCATAAAGACTCTGGAATAGATTTAAAGTGTAGGATTTAATGGAGTTTTGTCTATACCTGAATATTATTTCCAGTTCTTTGGGCAGCTATGTGAACTTTCCTCACTGTCTCATACTGTAAAAAAAAGTTTATTAATTTTAAATTTATTCATTCCAGGCCATCTGTAAGGAGGGGCCTTCCTTAATATGCTTTCAAATTAAAAAAGAACTTTTAAAAAGCAAATGAGTGCATGATGGTTTCTTGGGGGAGTGTAAGAGGGTGCTTGTTTCAGGGTCTTTTTGTGTTTTTTTTTTCTTCTTGGTTAGTTTGGGTTTTCATTTCTTTGTAATACAGAACCATACAGAACAAATAATAAATGCTGATTAGCTTAGGAGATTTACTATATAATCAGATATTCTGACTAGAGGAGACAGAAATATGTTTTATTTAGGGAACATAAGTTTTGTTTTCTGTGTGTATTTGAAGCATTACAGTTAAAACAAACAGAAATTTCCGTGCTGAATTTTTCTGTCACTGCATGAATTTCATCCAAATATAGGACTATCAAATATTCACCTCTTCAAAAGGTTAATCCTACTGGAATTCTTAAACTCCACATGGAAAAAAGCCAAATGTCTGTGTGCTGACTACAATATACAGGCAAATTTTTCTACTTTACAACTTTCTTTTTCAAGATCTCCAGGGAAATGATTTAAGAAGCTCAGTTTCATGTGCTCTGATAACACAACAGCAAATGCTTCACCTTTTTATCTTACTGATTGTCTCAGAGTGCTCACAATAGAATAACTTAAATATCCATTTTTTTGTATAAGACAGAGTTCAGTGGACAACTTGTCACAAGACAGTAATTTTTCATAAAAATATTTATTCCCTAAGTTATTCTCTCTAAAAAGATTCACCATCTTCAAAAACATATTCAAAAAATATTTTCAAACTAATTTTTTTTCTTGCTTCTTAAAATATTTACCATCTGAAATGTGACCTTTTTCCATTGGAATAAGAGGTCACACTGTACTGCATGAGTCACATACCTGAAGCCTGTGCCCTTTTCAGCATGAGCCCTCAACCATCATAAATACAACTTTTGCTTTCTAAGCTTGCGATAGTTGCTTGACCTTTGCTAGATCTGTAAAAATTCTTGCCAGTTCATTTTGTTTTTAGCAAATGCTCTAAAATAAATAGAGTGGCACAAACCCTGCCAAAGTGAATAAATTTCACACCATGAAGAGATATGCACATAGTGTTTCCTGCAATTCTTTTTCTTTAATGACATGATACAGAATCTTTTTCCTTGCCTTGCACATCTGGCTGTGCATCCTTCATGTATTCGGATACATGCTCCTGCTTGGTACCGTGCCCTTGCCACACCACTGCTTCTTCACTTCAGGAAGAACGGTTTTTGTTCCCCTACACAGGCTCGATTCAAGCAGCGTGTGCTCTTCGACACAGAGATCACCCCTCTCTGCTCCCATGTGTTGCAGGTGCAGATGGCAGAGGTATTTCGGCAGTCAGTCCCCAGGGCAGAGCTGACAAGGACTGAAGAGAAGCATTTGCAGAGAGAAGCTTTCAACTCTGTCTGCCTTTCTCACTGCAAAAAAGCTTCCAACTAAGAGTTGTCCTCTTCAGAGTACACGACAGGACTTATCATTGTCTGGGCTGTCTAGGATTGCCAAGTATGTCCTAGAGGGTCTTCTGTGTGTGAGTAGGTGCTGCACACAAGTGCAGTGCTCACTCTTTAATTTACCCTTAGCCAGCCTGAGATGGCATTCATCACCTTCCCTTTTTAATGTTGTTTTAGTTCTTTTCACCAGTGAGTAGAGAAGAAATCCAATTCCTCATACTGTGAAAATATGTATTTATCTTTCTATTTCAGAAGAACAGAGAAAACAATACAGAAACAGGGCCTTTTACTGTCTCTGATATCAAACCTGATGTTGTTTTTATGTATAATAGCACCTGAAAAATCTTAATTCTTCATGTTTTCCTATTTTCTCAATCTTTCAGGACTTTTGTAATGGATTTCTAAACCCATGGTTATTTCTCCTTTTTTTGTTTATAATGTGTATGATAGACAAACTATGCAGCTGATATTAATGTATAGCTAATACTATTATTTTGCTATTAAATAAATATAATCACTAGAAGACTGAAAGATCACCTTGTACACTGCATTTAACTCAGGCAATACAGCTACAATAGCATTATTACCAAATGGCCTTACATTTGTCAGCTATAAAGTTCACTACAGATCTCACATTAAACATTTGCTTGAAATACAGCCAAGTGAAGATGTGTTTCATCCCTCTGGGATCCAGAAAGCTACCAGCTGTTTCCTACAAAGTGTTCTGCTGTGTCCAACACCGAAGGTCCATATATTCAGTATCCTTTCTCCAAGAGCTGCTGGCAGCAGATGTGTACAGAACAGAACAAGAACAGAGCCCACATGAAAGGGTTCTTCCTGTGTTGTAATCCCGTTTCCAGCTATCAGCGGGAGTGTCTGACACGAAGCTTGCATCTAATGGCTGCATGGAATAGTCACAAATGGACTTAATCTTCACTAATCTATCCAGATCCTTTCCAGCTCTCTCTATGTTTTTGGCCCCTAAAATGTCCCATGAGGATTCTTAGAATTTAATATGCATCATAAAGATTTCCTTTTGTTTCCTTTAAACCTGCTGCAGGAAAGCTTCACGGAGGCCCATTAGTTCTTTGGCCCCAAAGAAACAATGACTGATCCCTCCTCGCTCACATTTTTCACATCATTCATGATTGAACTGAACATACTTGGCTGCTTATGTAAGTCTAATTTAATTTGCTTTTATATGCTTGTTTTCTACCCTCCAATAGAAGAATATTGTTTTTCTTTTCTAGATAATTCCTTCACTTTGGTTTTTGTCATGGGATGTTGCAGAAGAATTTAGTCCAAGCGAGGTGAAGAGAACAATTTCAGTGTCAGAATGACTCTTGAAAAATCTGTGATATTATCCATTCCAAAACTATGTCAAAGTTTATTCCAACACCTCTCATCACTTCCTTAGGAATAAAAACCACACCCTTTACAATAAGAATTTGGTAGAGAAAGATTAGCTGTTGCATGGGATAACCAAGAAGGCCTGCATTATGCTAGGAGATGGAGAGAAGAATTTCTATGCCCAGGCTCTCCTCCTTCACTCCCGGAAAGTCCTAAATGTCCTGTACCTAATTCTACCTTCTGATTCAGGACTAGCATTATGAGCCTGAGTGGAACAGGCGTGCTGTATATGGGACTTGTGCAGTCAGAAATCAAATTATTAATCATAATGATAACTCATGTCTCGTGGCGTAAAAGATAAGTACAAGAAAAGCAAAATAACCAGAAATACAGGCGGGGAATATGTCAGAGATTTGCTTATTAAAGTATATTTTCCACTGTGTGTCTGAATGGATGAAGGCTTGCACACCTGATTTGGCAAATTGTTTCAGCCAGAACAAAGCAATTGTTACAGGGCAGAACAAAGCAACCCAAGTTTTTCTCATAATGATTCAGCTAAATCACCCTCTCTCAATCCCTGCCTGATGCTCCTGGGTATATCAAGGGCAAAGATATGCCAATTCCATCAGCCTTTTCAGCATTCCAGCGTCTTACACTTTATTTCCTGGAGTCAAATATGCCAATCTTTACATATTTTGATATCTTCAAACTTTCTTTAAAAATACCCCTTAACACACACACTCCAAGCCACTCACTTCTCTTGTTGTTCGGTGATGCAGTTCCTCATCTCCAGGACACAAGAAATAGAAGTCAGCACATCAGGCCCACCATTTCCCACTTGAGTAACAGAGCAAGCCAATATCATCAAGGCTCCTTGGGAACTGGACTACACTGCAACATCATACTTAGAGCATTACTTTCTCCCGCTTCTTCATTTATTTGGGGGATGTTGTTTTCTACATTTCCCCTTCACGCTAAAACTTAATTTAAGTTCATTCAAGTTTTCCCCTAACTGTACCTGAAAAAATAAATGTCTTACATTATTTACTATGGACACTTTCAACATTAAATCAAATTGAGTATATGGTTTTCTCATTGTTTATATAACATATTCAAGTATTACACTGAATGAAGTATCTGAAGTTCTATATTTTATTTAAGAGAGGCAGAAAAATCTTAATTACTTTAATAAGCCTTATTAGTGTTGCCCAGATATGAGCTGAGGGGGCAGAATAACATCAATAAATGGTCATGGAGAAGTTAAAATTGTCTCAGCATCAAATATGTCTAAAATCATTGTCTCTATCATACCCAATTTTCTATAAATTCATTCCACCTCTTGTGTTCCTTTCATTTTTATATCTGCTGCCCCCTAATTCCTGAGGGAAGAAAAAAACCCCCCACCCTCCATAGTCAAACCCTAGTCAATAAAAAAATACCCAGCTGTATACATAAGAGAACAAGAAACACATTCCCCACCACTACTAGATGGCCATTTGGGAAAGTTATTGCCAAGTTCTTGGCCTAGAGCACAATTCATCTGGCCCCTTCTTCCCCTATGTACTGCCCTGGCACAAGCATATAAGTTACTGTGTTGGAGTCCAGAGTGCAGGGAATATTTCTCTGCCTGTTTTGAGGGGTTCTACCCCCCTGGACAGCACTTTGACCTTCGTCCATGGAGAAAATTGCCTACCCTCTGGGAAGTAGAATCTACACCAGTGTGAACTAGCTGATAGAATGTTATGTAATATTGTCACAGGGTGAAAAATTAAGACGTGTTGTGTTTGTTAATATAGTAAATAGATAAAAAGCAAAAACTTCAAAATGGAGGATTGTTGTTCTCCAGACCTTCTTCTCTTCTTCTACTACTCCATATTCTGCGGCAGAGGTGTGTTGAGATGATTGGGTGAAAAATTCCGCAGTTTCTCTTCATCTGACAAAGTGATTTAGTGAACATTGGTAGAAAAGTAAAAACAACTTTCATTTTAGGTTTTCATTGGATAATTTACCTTTAAAAGACAGTGTAATCTTGATAATTTGGGCTTTTCTCTCACTTTCTCTGCTCTGTACTGTTCAGGGTCACACTAATGACTCTGTTTCTCTGATAAGACCTAATAAATAACTATCTGAAAGCAAGAAGCGTGGAAAGTCCCGTTTGTCTCCTGGATTCCAGGCAAGGACTCTGTCACGGTAATGTGACATTACTGTTTAGGTCTGCTACAGAACAACAAGAGCTCAAGAAAGATTCTTGTAGCCAGAGTGCAGTGACCTGCTGTGTCATGAAGGTGCTGGTTGCTTTATTACCACAAGAGAGAGATGCATCACACAGAGATTTCTCATTAAAAGGACCACAAGTGCTGTGAAAGATGTGAAACAGCAACCTTAAGCAATGACATTTGAAAGGGTGAGTGAAATCTGCATGGGTCCATGAAGATGGCAAGAGGCAGTTGAAGCTTAATAGAAAGGATATTTAGGGGTTAATTTAACCAAACCCAGGCTTGATGCTGTATGGCTGACTGCCCTAGTGTCCCTGCTTCGGGCCACTGGAAAAAGAGTGGTGTCAGGGTTGGAGGATCCGAGAAGCATGTGGGATGCAACCACAGCATCAACTAGCATTTTAAAGAAAGGGAGAATTTGATGTTTAGGTTCATGCACATGAGGTTTTTATGCTTTTGGGGTTTTTTTCCTCAAAGTGAGAGGAAGGAGGGGAAAAGTTTTAGCAGAAGTTGTAGGGTAAAAAAAAAAAGAGACTGATTTGATTTATGGTGACTCAGTGTCTGTGCTTCTGAGTAACCTGGTATCTGCCTCTGATGGAGGAAAGAAGTAGAACAGGTTATAAAATTCCTTTATTTAATATGGACCATTAATTCACATGGGCAGTCTGTTGAATCTAAAAGAAGATGTGGCTGCCATCAGTAGAAGATGGTATGTGAATTCTGGAAGAATCACGAGAGGACAGTCACTAGAAATGGTGAGAGGAATAGGAAAGAATGTCCAAAAGAAAACCAAAAGGTTATATTTAAGAGAGAATCATATTATATCAAAAATGTAGAATCATCAATCTTGCAAAAAATATCCTAAGGTCAGGGAAATGGTCAATCTTAACATGTGGCTGGATTAGAAGTTACTGAAGTTGCTAAGAAAATGTCCTCTGTCACAAATCTGCTAAGTAATGTTTGTGTGTAAATAAGAGAGTCCTTTTATTAGCTCACTTAAGTTTTTCACTCTGCTTATAAAACAGAATCATAAAAGCCACAGGGGGATCCAGGGTATTTTTCCCTCTTTATCCTTACATATTTACATAAATAATGAAATAGTGGACCATGACTAGCCCACTTCAGTATCTCTAAACCAAGGAGCTGGCAGTGTTAGTATTCAAGTAGCAGGATGCACTACATTAATATGCAAACATGTTTGAAGGAGGACATTATCTCAGAAGGAAAAGTTTACAAATACAGTCTGCTCACCACAGCTGAAAGAGTTTGGACTGAGATGAGAGCAAAAATAGTGAAAAACAATAGTCAGAAGGAACTGTTATGCATCTCCAGGGCAGGATTAGAAGGCAGAACAGGAAGCATTTATGCATGAAAATGGAGAGTTGTAAAAAAGCACACACATTGATCATGGTGATTTCAATTATGCTGACATTTACTGGAACACAAGTGACAAGCAAAAGCATGTTCTAAAAACTCTCAAAGCTGCTGCCATATGGAGCTTTCTGCTAAGTCAACCAAAGGCATCTTCTAATCAAAGCTAAATTCTAGGCTCTATCTGCGAGGTGGCATGAGAAACTGTCCAAGCCAGCTGCAGATGAATGAACTCGCTGACTGGAGGAGCTACAGGTTGCAGCCACACAGCAAGCCAGCTGTTTGTTATCCATTAGCTTTAGCAGCACCTACAGTTTCAGCAGTTTTCAGAGATTTGCTTGCCATTAGTGACCACCGTTGGCTTATTTCTCAAGACAGTAAAATGTGTGGAAAAAATGAAATGAGAGGAAGAGCAAGAACACTTCAAAATATTTTCAGTTAACTAGCTGGGCAGAAACTTCAAAATCCATCAGGTCAGCAAGGAGGGTGATTAGTTGAAAAAGTGTCAATGAAATGATAGCTTCACTTATCCTTGTCAAATTCATTAAAGGGGCTGAATATCCTCTATTTAGAGCAGATATGAGATGACTTCTAAGAAAGGAGAAATAAAGGAAAAAACAGGTTGAGCAGTGAGCATTCCCAGAAAACACAGAAATGGTTGTTCAGAGTAGTAGAGATTGACTTTGTTCCTGTAAGTACTTTCTACCTAACTTGGTCCTGACAGATAATTCTGCAGCTCTTACCAACAATATTCATTGCTTTATTCAGTGACTGATTCTCACTTTAAGACCAAAACAAACATAGAGCTAACTCTCCATATTTCATTTCTTTGGGAAAAAAAAAGAAAACTTTTCACATTTCAGGTTTATACCTACACAATTAGGAGGAGAAAAGAAACCTCTTTATTTAGAGCCTCTAACTCTCAGTTTACAGCTATCTCTGTTCCATTTGTCTTCCCCTGTATTTTCCTTCCCTATGGCAATTGTTTGCACAGGACTAACTTAGACAGACAATTATATTTATGTATTTTAAAATATTTATAGAGGGGAAAGTTACCCCCACCTTCAAAAAACTCGATGGGGGAGAGGGGGCAGAGCAGAGTGCGGGGGGATGTGGTTTGTTTTTACGTAAGTCTCAAAGGCAGAATTGCTGTTGAGGGAACAGAATGTGCTGCAGAGCACAAAGAAAAACCAAGGTGATTCATTTCTCTCCTGCAATCTCATTCCTAGATAGAAAAGAGAAGGAGAAGAGTGCAGACAAGTATGTCCCTCCTCCTGAACAGCTGTGGTTACCTGGATGCTGAAAAAGGCAGGAGGTTAATTTTATCACTTAAGAAAACTAACCAAAGTTTACTTTTATGCAAACAGGGTCACTAAGAGGTTCAAGTAGGAAACACTAAGTATAGATGGTACTGAGATCCTGTGCTAATGACAATAATATGAATAATTTGACTCAGGCCATGTATTTCATCTCTTCGGAGAAACACCACTTGCTCTTTTTTAAACTTTGGAAGCTACTCTTTGCCAAAAATCTCATCTTTAAATAATGTGTGCTTTTCATTGAAATTTGTAACATTCCTGTTGACACAGTCCTTAGGATTTTTTTGACCAACGTTCTTCCACTCACTAGTCAACCCTCCACATTTAATGCTGTGTTTAAGCTTTCATGTTCTCTTTACATTTTCTAAGGAATTTTATCCTCCAGACTGTTGATAGAGTTATTCAATAATAGAGCTTTCTCCATTTATTCTTGATACACAGAATTTATCCACTCATTACTAGGCATCAAGTCATCACCCACCTAAAAGAGTCCAATCATACTGTCCATAAATTTCCTACTAAATGAGGATGTTGAGAGAGGTGGTATTAAAAGCTTTACTGAAGTCGAGTTTTATCTATTGCTCACTGGTCATCCACACTGAAAATCATTTAATCATACAAGACAGCCATGCTGGTCAAGCATGTTTCTCCCTTGGTAAAATAGGTAGATAATTTCTGACTGTCTTTTCATCCTTCATATGCTTGGAAATTAATTCCAGGAGGACACAAACCATTATATTTCATTTTTTTTCCAGTCATCGCAAACCTCCTCTAGTTGCATTATTTTTTATAGATAACAGGAAACCACCTTGCAGTCACAGAAGCAAGCGGTAAACCCATGAGCAAACTATGTCATAGACCACAAAGGATACAGCTGTAGTCAGAACTTTGAGAAAAAATTATAAAGTATGATTTCTCTTGCTAAGGCTAGAAAGACAGCAGTGAGAAAGAAGAAAGAAAATATGATGCTATCTGTATTTAGGATATTTTTTTAAAGTATGCTGGATTATACTAGGTGTTTCTGATACCCCTGCTGTAATGGGGATTTTTGAATACTGCATAATGTAACAGAGGACAATAAAAATGACTGGGAAAGGGAGCAAATACCATGCAGACAGAGTTTTACTGTTTAATTCATTTCAAAGATGGTGTAGAGAGTTCTATGCTCTGTAATGACAGTACCTATGGGCTTTAGAAAGGGAGAGTTGGGGTGAATAACTCCTCTAAACTTCTGTGAAAGATGTAACAAGAGCTACTGCATTATATTAATTAATCAAGTCCATGGCACTTGGCTCAACGTATTAGTAACTGGGTTAAATATAAGGCATCCACAGACCAGGGAAGATTACAGAACGGCTCCTTTTGCTCTTTTTCTCTAGGAATCTTAAATTTTATGGTGGTACCAAAATTATTCTGAGAATGTTAAATATAATACAGCCAGTAAATCTATATCAGAATATCAAATGTAAATCTTCTGATACTTTCAGAATATCTGATCTACAGAACAGAAAGCCAGACGAAATGTAAAAATAGAGGATCTCTTCCCCATAATAAAATAAAAGCTCAAATTTTCACCTGGCAAGGCACTAGCACTGTGACCAAAATACTGAAGAGTTTAATGTAATACGCAACTTTTTTGAGAAAACCTTATGCCTTCATGTCAATGGGCAGCTGTAGCACTAAACAGAAAGAGTGCTTTGTTGCATTAGGGAAATAAAAATAATATAGAAAATCACTAACTTGTTTATGTAATAAGGGTTAGGACTGGGTATCAATATATCCCAGTGGTCAAGGAGATACTCACCGACATCAAAGTACAGAAAGCTCGTAAAATATTGATTAATCTCTATTCGAACAACAGATCCCACTCTGAGTTTTCAAAAAAACCCCAGAATAAGATGTTTTGTTAGCAACAGATAACTAAGCAGGTTTTTGTGGTGCAATAATGCCTTACTGCCTTAACTCTTTAATAACACCAGAGATCTTTCCCAGGGCAACAAGTACTAGAAACTGGTAAAACAATCTTGGCAAATATCAATCCAAATCAGAATAAGAATATGTAGAAAAGTTTAATGTTTCAGCTTTTTCCTGTTTTTTTCAAGTGACCTTGGATTTTCAAGGTGCTAATGAGATCTCGAAGGAGACTGATGCAAGCTCCCCAGAAACCGTGTGTTAAAGAAATATTGACAAAGTGGTAGATATCCAAAAATACATTTTCCTTATACCAGACCATGCTCAGCTGGCTAGACAGTGCTTAAGTAGTTTTTGGACAGCATGCCAAATAGGGGACAAAAAGTGGAGAGCATTGTTTGAATGTGATTCCTGGGGAGAGGGGTGGAAAGGGTAATAGAAAAAGGGCAGGAGAAGTAGCAGCTGAAGACATTGAGGTTAAATCAAAACACATAAAGCTGTAAGAAACACGGTTTCTCTAAGTTTGCTCTTCAAAGAACTCCTTGTTTTTCTGAAGAGGAGCTGTGCTCACTGTCACCCCAATGCTAGGTTAGTTTTTGAATTGTAAGTCTCAAATGGCCCTGTTCTTGCTTGGCATAGCTGCCAGACAGGGATAAAGAGGGAAGACTTGAACAGAAGGACAGGCGTGTCTCTGTCCCCTCACATACACGACGAAATAGAGCAAGACCATCGATAGATTAGAGAACAGTGGTAGGGGCCAGGCTGTGTCCTGTTAGTCAGCAGGGCTGTGGGAAGGATGCAGGGTCAGTAGGACACCCATACATTTAGAGCCTTTTTAAGCCCTCCAGCTTCTTTTAGACTACAGATCTGATTTACATATGCAGCACAGTCCCCATTCAGAGAGTGTGAGTGAAACTTGAGCCGAACTGCTTTGTTTTCCTGCTTGCCTTGTACCACTGAAATTTCCCTTGCAGTAAATTACCATAGATAAACAAGAAGTGTCTTAAAAATTAGCATCTGATTGCCCTCAAATTAAACTCTTGTTTTTACCCCTGAGAGATCGGTCCAAGGAACAAGAAAACGTAAAGACAGTTTTACTAGAATACTTTACTAGAAAGATGACACAATTGAGAATAGATTCCCTAATGGAACAAGGATTGATAGAAAATTGTATAATGGAATTCTGTGAAAAGAGTCAGTAAGTGCAACCCTCAGTATTTGTTTTCCTGGTGTATTATTTACCTGGCTTTAGCTATTATTACAACCACAAATCCAGGCGGGGAAAATTAGCATTACTCCACTACAAAATATTTCTTTGCTTCTTGTGACTTAAACATGTAGTAAATTAGAAACAAACAAAAGCATTCGATACCATGAGTAGTGCACAAATAACACTGCCGTGGATGGCAAGCCTCCTAGCAGATTTAACACAGTCATGACTGCACTAGAGCAAAGTTTGGGTAAGTGAAACGTGACACTGGACTCCAGTCAGCAAAACACAAACACCCAGTGCCTAAAGGATCCTCTCTGACCCCCAGATGGCAGCTGGCAATCAAGAAGTAACCCAGTCTCCGGTAGGTTCCTCTCTCTTCCCTGCTGTCCATATGCAGATACCTCAGGTACCTGTGGCACCTGGTGCACAATGAGATACCCAGGCTCTAGGGAGGTGAAAGACCACTGGTAGTAAGGGATAGAACAACCAAACAGGTTGTTCTCCTATTCAATGGTATAGAAACACCAGTGGAAAAAAAAATATAAAGAAACTCATCCTGGAATGACACAAGTCAAGAGTCGTGTGAAAAGAGACAAATTCCTATTAAATATCATTTAAAAAAAAAAAAAAAAAAAAGAGAAGAAGAAAACAGACAACCTGGATGAGGATGAGAAAGACACATAATTACACACATTCACACAGTTCACAAAGCCATTGTAGGATAATATTGTGTTGCCTGATCCTCCCTAAATAACCATATTGATAAAGGAAGTTTTGGATTGTGACTATGACACGAAACAGAGAATCTCGTGGTTTTCTTAATTAAATAAGGAAAAGTATTTTGTCAGCTAAATACTTCACACTAATTTGCTTAACATATTATATGAATTTGCCAAATTGGATGGAAAATCCAAAACCAAAAATTTTTTAAAGAAAAATAAAAAAGGTGTCAAAAATGATATTCTAACATCTCCAGACCAAAGAATAATGAACATAATTAAAAGGGGGAAAAAATAAAAAAAGATGGGAAGAAAAACAGCAAGTGTGTATAAATCTTTAGTAACTTAGAGAAAAGTTGTCTGTAAATATCTTGAAAGCAGGATAAAGGTAGTCAGCCTTGACAAGTAGAGTACAGCACCAAGAACCCAATGGGACAATGAGCATTCTGCAGGAGACAGAAGGACATTCTCCCTTCCTTAAAACTCACATGACCGCAGAAATTATCTAAATTTTTTGTTTAGGGTAAAATAAAGATCTGAATTTCGTGTCCTTGTCTTCTACTAAATGTCACTCTCCACTGTCCAAGAGTCTCTATATTCTACCTATGCAAAATTTTCTGTATTTAAACGTGCTTGTGTATTTGCATGTCATCTTCTGCCATGCAATATCTGGTTTCTGAATACCCCATAATATGTATTTTCATTATAATGATGAAATATATACAATAATGGGCTGGAATTACTCCTCACTATAGACAACTATCACTGAAACCATCACCCTTCTGTCATTGTTTCACAGCTCACACCTTCGTTCGCATTTAAGAGAAGCTTCAACTTTAAGAAGCCTGTGGTTTCCTACAATCTCTTTTCTCTTCCCTCCTGAAGTTCTTGCTCTCAGATAAAAAGTAGCCCCAGAGCCTGGTTAAACTGGTATATTTTAGCTCAAACCTCAGTCATCACATTCAGGGACTGGGCAGTAACCAGATCCTATGTATGAAATCTGCTTTCATGCCCTCTCCTCCCTACCCCTGAAGCACTCTAACCTGCCCCTCCCTCATCCTTCACTCATGAAATTGGCTTTGGCATTTGCTTTGGTTATACTTTTCAAGGAGTTGTAAAATAATTTCAAATACATTTCTAAATAGACCTTTGCACTGTTAGACATTCATGATTTCAAATTTCAGGTAGCATTACAGGCAACACCACGGCCAAGGTGTTTCTCTCCTCAGGATTTGAGACCAGAGCTCAGTAAGGGATTCGTTCCCACACATTCTTCTAGGGCATTGCCATTTGTTTCTTAACAAATAGCCACAACACCTGCATCATTCATGAATCATTTCAAATATACTGCTATGGCAATAACAATTATGTGGTTCTGCTTTGTTTTGCTTTTTCCACTCAAATATTTTTGTCTTGGTAATTGATTCCCCTTTGCAGACAGAGCCTCAGTCATTTCCCTCACACAAGCTTGAGTAACTCAGGTTTCTGATAACACTGCAGCACGTCCCACCTACACTATATTGAGTTTATGCTTCAATTCTTTTCGTAAAGTCTATTTATAGACAAATCTTTTATGAAGTTTGTAATAAGACAGATAGAGTACTCCATTAAAAGCCTGGGTAATATTTAAATTTTTTCAATGTCATATAGTTGCAGGCAACCTGAGTATTACAGTAGATTTGAATAGATTATTGAAAAATGCTGTCTTTGAAAATATACAGAGAAAAAGAAGCTAATTCACTCAAAACACGTGCACAGTTTGTTAAATTCTACCTTGGTTTTTAATTTGATGTAGAAAAAGATTTTTACCTTATACAGCATCTTCTGCAAAATGACAAATCCTCTTTACCAAATTTATCTTGCCCTTTCTCGCTTCAGCTCTTTCTTTCTAATTCTAGTTACCTGCAAATTCTTTCTATAGTTTATCTTTTCTGCCATCTCTTTGTTGGAAGCATGGATTTGAATTAAACAAGATGGCAAGGGGAAATGGCTCTCTCTTTAGAGATACAAAAAGGGATGAAAGTGAGAGACTATTTTCTAAGCTCTATTGGCTACATATTAATGCAGACTACAAAATTTCAGAGGAAACCTCATTATTTTCTGCACTAAACAATCCCTTTGCTTTAAGCACAAAACCAACAAGAAAATCTCCCTTAAGTTAAGATATGTAGCTTGAACAGATAGATTGGATTAGGACCCAAAACTCGCTCTTTTAGGCAAAATATTCCATATTTATGTATTTGTGAAGTTATTATTTAAAAATAAGAACAGTAGTAAACTAACACGCGCAGAATATTTTCTGTATTTACATAAGCCAGTCTTCATTTTCTTTGCAAAAAAGAAAAAGAAAAAAAGTATATATTTACTTCTTTTGAGATAATTTTTGTTCTTTGTTGGCCTAAGAATACATCTGTCTTTTGAGAAAGCCTTCAAAAAATAAACATTCACCATATATTTAAAACTTGCAGATTGGTTTTACCAATGCTGCTCGGTCTAGCCACCAGTATTCTTTGCTTTCTCCAAGTTCTCAAGCAAGAGAAAGCACTGGCATCCTTTTAATTTCTAATTAAACAGCTTTAGACTCTCTTAAAACTGTGGGCTTGAGGTTTGTTTTGCAGTTCTAAATAGCTAAGGACATGTCTGCTGGCAAAATGCAATATAAGCATTCCTGTTGTCAGTGAATGCTCTTGTATAAAATATGCACTAACTTCACATGGATAGGCTTTGAAGAACAGAACCTCCCCATTCTTCCAGAAGAGTTTAATGTCATTAGCCTACACAATGTTGTTAAAAATATGAAAAAAGAGACAGCTTTTCTGAAAAGTGGAATGGAAAAAAAAAAAAGTTCTCTGAAGACATGTAATGGTAACAGTTGGCTGATTAAATGGACAAAATGTACTTTGAAAACATGCGTTGGGGCTTAAGAAAAATAAACCATCAATTAGCTTTGTTCAGTCTTCATACTTAAATCCATCTACTGCTTTAAAAACAGTCCAGTTAAACAGATGCAGAGCTATTCAAACTGAAATACTATTAGTTCTGGGATCCAAGACGAGGAACAGACTCAAAACCTGTCTGGTTATGGCATGTGCTCTGCTCTAAAAACTATTTCTATTTGTATTTTCAATGCAAACCTTTGGTACCCAGAATAAAAGGATTCTCAGTGTTTAAACATCATAATCTCTGGACTTCAATTTCATAGAAAAGTCTAAGGGGTGTGTTCTCTTTTTGATTTAGAGGGATTTTAATTTTTTGTGGGGTGTTTTTAAAACAATTTCATGGATTTATTTTTAATTATTTTATTTACTATGCTTTTATTAGCCTGGTATTCCTTATCAGCCTATTTAAACCCTTTGTGTTATTTTCTTTGATCTATGCATAGATCAAATTTAAAACATTCCATAGAAGAGTTTCTTAAAATATTTCAAGTTGTTCTTAGAGTGCTATTTCCCACAATTAAAGGATTTTATCACAATATTAACAAAACCATATAAATTTATCCGTTATCCGTCTGTGGGCAACTGGCCCACAGGAAAAGCATTAGTACAAATTGTGGCGTGATTCCTAAGAAGGAATCAAGATGCTTCGTGCCTGATCCAATTTGGACAACCACCACAAAAGCAGCAGTGTCAGCCAAAGACAGCAATGCACCATCTGTAAATGATAGATTGCATCGCCACCTGAAGCAATAATTGGCCTCCAGGTACCACAATAGGAGAGATTCGATCTCTCAAAGTTATTTCTTATCTTTCAGCTCGTACACAGGAACATGATGTGCAGCTGAGAACTTGGCATTGACCAAAGGAGAAAAGAGGATTTCCAGCTGGATCCCTGAAATTCTTCCTTTCATCAAAAAGCACAGTGTGGTTAATGTCAAAAGAAGCATTCAAATAGATTAACAGAGATCCAACTTCCTCTTGCAACAAATACATGAAGAGCATTCAGTGTACAGCAATATCTTGCTGCCCAGTAACACCTCTAGATACCAAATATGGGGCATAAAACCTGAAGGTAAGGGGAGTGTTAAAGAGTCATGACAGCGAACAGCTTTGTAGGTGGGGAAAAACTACATTGTCGAATGTTTACAGACATTTCCACCAAACAATCAGTTAAAAATTTCCAAAAATGCAAATGCAGTTAAAATCGCCAATCTTCAGCTGCCCAAAGGTAAAAAAGCATTTTGAAGAATAACCATCATCTACATCGGCAGCTTTGGAAAAAGACAAGAACTTTGTGACTCAAAATAACTGGTTGAGTGTCTAAGCCTCAGTCAAACACAATCTTTTTAATGGTAAGAGAGCTTCAGAGGAGGGATAGGCAGCCAAACTCTGCAAGTGGAGCAGGGATCAATACCCACTTCAATGTACATGCTTCAGCTGAATAACCATTACAGTCTGAGTACAGTACAGAGAGAGGAAATCAAAAAGGTGGGGAGGAAACATGCCAAGCAGGTCACTCACCACATACTTGAAATCCCTCTTAGGACTCAGTTATCACATTGTATTGAAAAGATTATGCTTGCTGGTGACATCAGTGGTGAGACTGTGCTGTAAAGATGTCTATAAAATCTTTTCTTCTCATAATCGTGGAAAAAGTCAAGAACGGGTGAGGGACGGGGAGATAAATGGTACAAATAGCTAAGAGAGTTGGCTCACATCCCCCTGAACTCTTGCCATAAACAATGTCTGGGAATGGCCAGAGGCTCCTCCAAGATAGAAGCTGTGTGTGTTCCAATGGCAGAAAATTGGAATTTCCAGAACAAGTTCTGTGTGAATTGCAACAAGGTCAAGCTGTCCAAACCTGCACTTTTCTGAAGGTCCCAAGAGAACAGAACCGAAATGCCCACATCTAATTTCATCATTATTATTGTCTCAAATCCTCAGTGAACTTAGGAGAAAACTGACTTGGCAGATCTGACAGCTACACTCAGAATCAGCCGGGAAAGTGCACCGGGTTGGAAGAGAGATAACATCATTTTTAAGCTTTACCATGCAAAGGCAACCCTTGTCTTTTCCTCCTTTGGTCAGCATAGTTCACTGCATGTCCTGTCACCTAGCAGAATCAGTGGCAACACCTAAGTGACACATGAATCTACTGTTTAACATAAGATTTGGAAAAGCAGGAATCCAAGAACAGCTTAAACACTGTGTTTTCAAAATGTCACCAGTAATTAACATTCAGATGATGGGAGAATGGTTTTTAAAAACATTCTGCATTCTCTTTGTTAAAAAAACCCATCAAAATTATATAAATAAAGCCTTGTTCTCATTTTACGAAAATAAAGGATTTGTTTAAAACTCCAGATACTCACCAGGAACACTGAGAATACTAATGGCATTTGGATTTTATAATGATGAATTAACAAGTAAACAGGAAACCATAATTTTTAAAGTCTCATGAGGCAGATAAGGAATGAGAGAGTTTTGGCCCAACATATAGCTCTCACACATCTTTATGCATACTAAATAACTACACTTTACATAAACACATATATGTTTGAGCACACACATGTGAAAAGAGTCAGAGAAAAAATTTCCATATTAGCTTAAATAAGAAATACAAATAATTTTAATTGAATACAGTACTAGGGTAGCACAGTTAAGCTTTCAAAATCTAAAAAGTGTCCACATGAGTTTGCACAGAAAACCTTACATTTTTCTTCTCTCTGCTACATGCCAAGACAAAGTTTCATTCAAGTATCATGCATTTATTTCCCCCCGGAGAGTCTCTGACCATTTAGTGCAGAGGATGGACTGTTCTCAATGAAAAAAAAAGCACTTAATGAAAACAGATCAAAATATTTAAACATCTAAAAATATAATCTCGTGGTTTATTTACATGGCATTATCAAAAATCTGTTCTGAAGGCAAAGTAACTTTCATAACGTCTTAATTCTGTGGAGCTCATCAGCATAGTATGTATTTTATGGTAAAAAGTTATTTGTTAAATACGTTAAAAAAAAAAAAGGAAGAAATTGATAATTAGTGAAATAGATTTGTGGGTTACAACTCAAAACCAAGTCACAAAGTCACAAAAGCCATCTTCTCTTCTTCAGCAATCCTCTGTCCTTCAACTTTATTGGCCACAAAGAAGGAATGGATTCGGCAGGGAGCAGCTGCCTTTATGACACGGCCCGAATTCCCCCTCTGAGCACTGGACACCTTGGGAAATAAATGGCAAAAATGATTAGCACTCCTGCAGTTCAGAACTGCCTAACGGTGCACACACACACGTGTAGCTCCTCCAGAAGCTGTATAATGGCAGCATTCAGCACAAGGCTTTCATCCATCTTGTTTCCAACATCCTGTTTCTCCTCCTGTGCCTCCTTCTTCCTTCACAATGCCAGCACTCATCTTGCCATCTGCACAAGGGTCTTTCCACCCAACACTCTGATCTTTATCTTCTCTCTCCTACTTGCATTTTTGGATCCAGATTCCCAGGTCCCAGGCCCAACGCCGTGGCAGCTCCTGGCCATGCTGATGGCCAGTGTGTCCCATGCCACTCAGGAAGGGACAAGTTCAGAGCCTGGCTCTGCTGACAGGATATTGGTGCTGGCAAGGCGTAGGAACACACACATCATCGTCATTGGAAAAATTAACTGCCTGCTGTCACACGTCTGACCATCTGCTAACAGGTTTCCAATGCATAACCATGGCTACATTTACAAAGGAATGACCACAGGAACCACCTGCCGTGCCACAAACACTCTCTTACTGTCCTTGCTCCCAAATGGACAGGTAAAAAATACACATATTTCTAGAAGAGAAAAATAGAGAAGATCCTTCAGGGAGTTTAGGTCTATCCATTTATTCTACTTGCCCACTATCATTACTTCCTCCCTCGCCTCTTCTCTCCCACAAGAATAAAGCATTTCCCATGTTAAGTTAAAAACTAATTAAACTTTGGGGAAGTTATAAGTCATTAAGTACAATATTTTATGATGGAAATTGCCAGGTAGTTTTACCTAGATCCATTTCTGCTTGAGCTGCCTGTAATAACTGTGATGAGCTGAAGTAGGCATTCAGACCCTGGGGTGACAGGAGCAGTTAGGATGGGCTGCACAGCTTTTGGGAAAGGCGTTAATCAGGAAGTTCCAGCCATGTGGTCTGTGGACCACTTGCCTGTCATCCACAAACACCTGTTTGGTTATGTGATGCTGAACCTCCTCATTTCCAACTGCTAAATTGCATTAAAGACAGATCAGATTTCCTAATATTTGTCTCAATATACACCAGCCACCACAGAAAGACATATTAGGGTAAAGCTTTGGAGGAAAGGAAAGATGGAGACTTCACCAGTGGAAGAGAAGTATGTTCGGAAGACAAGTCCTCTCAGATGATGCAATCTGTGCTATGAAGTGGTGGGGAGCCTTGCTGGACCATGAAATTCACTGGTATTTGTTGAATGCTTATAGATGAGGAAACCTCTGTCCCACCCTTCTGCCTCTCCACAACCTTGCAGCCGGTTGTTTACTGCATCAGTAGGGAAACAGCAGAGTCATTCCCTGTGAACCCAAGGCCTTACTGATTTCTGTGGGAGTCCTCTACATCAGTGTGTTGTAAACATTATTATCATACTGAATCCAAAACACAGCACTGAACTAGCTACTAAGAAGAGAATAAATTCTATCCCAGATGAAACCAGGACAAAATGCATTGAGAAACCTCCTTCCATCTTTCTCAATTGCAACAAAAAAAAAAATTCCTTCAGGGTCTTGCTCAACTTTATCTGAAAAACTTCTCCAAGAAAAAGAATTGCACCAAGAGAAGTTCCTCCTTCACTCTGCATATTCATTGCAGTTTCAATACAGGCACTTTATTGTAAACATAGACAAGAGAGAAAGGGAAACAAAAAAGCAGAACTAGCTATGATCTCATCCACATCCATGCACTGAAGGGAACTGTACAGGGTAGAGCTGAGACAAGGGGGGCAGACAAACAAAGAAGCAGTAACTCCTCAGGCTATCTCACACAGACAACTATGCACAAACTCGCCACAAATGTAAGACTTCTCAAATGAGCATGAGATTATTTGTTCTCATTTACAGCACTGTCTGCCCTTGCAGGACACCTTGCAATTTCTATACACATAATGTTCATTTATGGACTGGTACTCAAAGTTACAGAGAGCCTCTCTGCATTTGGAAGATCATTTTGTTTCCAAACATGGAGGATGAGAAAGAGAACCTGTGATCTTCCTCTTTGAAAGATATCTGCCAGGGATGGTCAGAAAAAGAAAACAGGAAGAGAAAACAGCCATCAGTGCAAAGCAGCTGAATGAACCCAACTACAGAGATTTAGATATTTGACATTGCCCAAGTCAAAAAAATCCCCCAAATATCTTTATACACACATACAGAGAAATTTAATATAAAATATCTCTACTAACACATTAATACTTTTAAAATACATATATATGTACACAGTAATGCATAAATTTCTATGGATATACATACACAGTAAAAATTTTAGTAATTACTGTAATTTTGGATACATTTTTATCATCATATATTATATGTGGTTAAAGAGAACATTGGGTCAGGAAATATTTTTATCAATAAACTAAAAAGGAATTTCCTACTGAGAGGATTAAAACACTTCTATACCAGAAAGACTTCTGGTTAAAATTTGTAAGCAAGCAATTGCTAATTTTCTATTCAATAATTCCAGAAAAAATTCTTTCAATAGCCTCATAGTGGATAAGAAATTTATTAACACGTTTTGAATGGTAGAAAAAGACATTAAGAAGATCACAAATTCAAACATCCAAAATTTGGCAAAAAAAAAGCAGAGTATAGTCAGATAGCTAATCAGACAAATCAAAGTCCTGGGTTGATATTTCAGAGACATGTTACCCATTGAATTCAGGGTGAGGGTTCCTCAGCTGTAAGAAGTTTCTTATTTTCAGCTGAGAACCATCTTAAGTGGCAAATGGAAACCAAAAAACAAAGACATGCTATTTTGTTTCAATAAAGTCAGCATCTGCTTGCCAGCTACAAACCAGAAATCCTTCATTTCCATGAGTTGCATAGGAGCAGGCTTGTTTTTCTCCTCTACATGGCAGCAAGGAAGCAGAGTCTGGAAGCCAGAGGCCTATGTCAGAAACCGCGGGTTTGGCTCTGTTTCCAAGTCTGTCTTCAAATTGAAGATAACTTAAGGCCAAATTCCAGTCTTTAGTGGATTGTTATAGGTTAAAAGCTTTATATATCACTTTTTAATTATTGTTGTTATTATTTTTAGCCAAGTCTTTTTTTTTTTTCTGGTAGAAAACAGCAATTGAAAGATTTCCTCTGAAATATCTTTTGATGTCTCAAGATCTGGATTCATCTTCTCTAATTTCAGACACTTGCCTAAAGCACTAAGTACTCTGCTTTTAGTCAGTGGGTACTATCTGCCTTTTGAGTCATTCTGAAAGATCTTCTGTCAACTGCAGATTCTTCTGTCAACCTTGTGTGACTCTATATATAATTCCATTGTCCCATTTTGGGTGGGATGAAACCAAAGGCAAGATTACATGGCAAGATTTCCAGCTTTTTTTTAGCTAAAATAAATCCAAGTTCTAACTGAAAGATGATAACAACCACAAGTGTTGGATTTTGGTGTTTGTTTGTCTGGGGTTAAGTTGGTTAGAGTACACCTCAGCCATATATTTCTCTCAATGTCTCAAAAGATTCAGGAATGCTCTCACGTTTTTTCCCTCTAACCAGATCCAGGGACGGTTGCTCTACAATGTAGCCTGATGATACCAAACTAAATGTTTTATTTCAGTAAGAGCATCTTCAGTGCAAGTAACTAATTGCACCATTTCAATAGCCTGTCTTGGGCCAGCAGCTTAGAGCAAATTATGGCGCCATGAGGCCTATTTTATTTCAGGTCAGCGTACATGTGATGGATCCTCTAGAAATTACAGGGCATAACTGAGAAATCATTTGATTTCTCATTTGTAAGTAATAATACATGTTCATCAGAGTAGAAAAGGCTGATGGGTCCCAGCTGGACTGTCAATCAAACCAAAGAGTTCACATCTGCTCCAATGGTGTGAATGACTGCTCCAAAGACTGATAACAGACACGACGCTCATTTACTGGAGCTGAGTGAAAAAGGGTGTCTGCAAACAGCACCAGAATAACAAAAGAAACTGCAGGGAAGTTAAGTAACTCACTGGATCTGGCAGAAACATTTAATAAAGAAACTGGGATTTATAGTAATTTTTGCTTGAAAATGTTTTTAGTTTGACTGCAGCCACTTTTTCAATCACTGCATGAACAACTTTGCATTCACTCATCACATAAGATATCATTTCTAGTCCCAAAGGCTAACCCAGGAGATAAACACTGTGTTTTCCTCTACATGCAGCCATTCCCTGTAAGCCTGACCTGGCAGTCTCCAAGGCTACAGCTCACTGGAGGTTCCTTTACCCCCTCCCCAGGCCTGGACCATAGAACCATAAAGATTGGAAAATACCTCTAAGATCATAAAGTCCAATTGTCAACCCAGCACCATCACCACGTTCACCACTAAACATGTCCTCAAGTGCCATATCCACATGTGTTTTGAACACTTCTAGGGATGGTATCTTGTTACCTGGAAGTAGAGGCTCACCCCCACCTTGCAACAACCTCCTTCCAGGCAGTTGTAGTGATAAGGTCTCCCCTGAGCCTCTTTTTCTCCTGCATGAACAACCCGGCTCCCTCAGACACTCCTCATAAGACTTGAGCTCCAAGAGTAGATGGCACTGTGCTGTCCATATCTCTCATGAAAAGGTAGAAACATGACAAGGAGCAGCTCTGTGGAAGGAGTTGGGGAAGGGCTGCCACAAGGAGATGTGGATGCAGAAGAGCATGAGAGTGTGGGCGGGCAGCCCAGCCAGGGCTCCCCAACACACCAGTACACTCTAGAGAGAGGGAGGACACCCCGATGGACCCTCACAGCACAGACAGAGCACTTAGGGCTGCTCTCTGGTGCCCTCACCGTCATGACCTTCTCACATGTTTCTCTTCAGAGTCCTTGCAATCTTACAGACCTCTTGCAATCATTCTTTTTTCTTTTTTGCCTTTCTCCTTGCAGCACATCTTCCTAACTCCCTGCCCCTGCCTCCTCCCTTAGAGTCTACAAATCTAGTTATACCCTCAGAGGGGTTTTTGCCCTCTTCTTATGAGCCTATTAGTGCATCTGCTTGGAATTTCCATTTTCTTCTCAACTGGACAGACCATATTTAAAACAATCCATGAAAAGAATAATTTTAAGTGCTGTCACCAGACCAGCTGTTTCCATCTTTCCTTCATAGGCTGTAAACTTGTAGCAAAGGGAGTGTCCCACATGCAATACATTTATGCTCTGTGTATCCCTACTTCAGAAGGGGACTGTTCTCAGACAACTATTCCTTTAAGACGATCCCATAAATTAACAGTAACAATTAAAAAGCCAACCAAATTAAAAAAAAAAAAAATCCACTCAGGTTTGTTTCCATATGCTAGATAAAAGAAATATTTATTTGCTGTGTGTGCATATATCCACATTGCTGTCATTGCAGTAGGCATTTCGTATATAACCTCAGCTCTCTGCTTTGGATTTGCAGCAGCATATCCTGGGAGACAACTTACTCAGTGGCTCTAGCCACGAGTTATACGTGTCCCCAATCACCAGGAACAGGATAGCCTAGGGATACTGCAGAGCCTACATCACAGGCTGGACACGCCTGTCTACAAGACTTAGGCACAACAATATACTGGCTTTGGTATGGCAGAGTGGCCTGTATCAAATCTTCGCACCATTCTTTGCCTATTCCTTTGACTAACAGAATTCTTCATGCTTCTCTGTATAGGGATATTCAAATTCCATATAAAGTCATCACTGCCTATTTGAGTTTTTAAAAGGACCCATCAGTAGGTGTTGCAAGCAAGTGCAAGGCAAGATGGATGCTTGACATCCTCAGATTTATAGCTATACCATTTTTGCATAGAAGCAATGGCAAAAGTGGAAGGAGAAATTATTCCAACCTTAGTTCCAGTACAGACCTCCTATAGCAAGCTTAATCAATTATAGCTAATTGAAAACACTAATCTATTCTCATGTCCTACTTCCTTTCCCTAACTAGCTAAAATGAAAAAGGCATGTGGTGGGATGAGATGACTTTCATTAAAAACGAAGCCTTTTAAATTTAAATAAATAAAATATTAAAACAAATTACTGATACAAACAGCAGTGTTTTAAACTACCCATTTTCAGATCTCTTTCAGTGGTTCTGTGGCAAGAAGTAGAAAACATGGACCTGGTTAGTCATCATGATTGTAAAGCAGTTCCAGTTGTTTATTATTGTTGATTTCAGGACTAGAAGTTTAAAAAGGTTCCACTGGTGGCTGAAATTGAAATGAAATTTTAAAACATTTTGACTTTTTAAGGGAGAATTCTAAGACTGGGTTTGCCATTCCCTGAGAGAGACAGGGAGAGACTCTAAGAAGTGGTAACTGAAGAAAGAAAACAAAACACAAAACCATACCACTTTCTATGTGAGAAGACATAAGGGAGCTTCCTTATTTTGGTCACTTCCTCTTCCCTCTTTCTCACCAACAGACACACACACATGCACAGTGTACAGACACCCCCAGACGGCTCCTGAGCCTGTAATCCTCTATGAAAATCTTTCTTGCTGCTTTAATGAGCTGAATTCTCTCTGGAATGAAAGAGATTAAATAACAATTCCATAACAACAGAACAGTCAAGCCTGAGGCAGAAATGAATGGCCAGGGCAGGATTATAACAAATAAATAAATAAACAGGGATGCAGAAGCAGCGTCAAATCAAAACTTTCATCAAAATATAGTTCTTGCACGTCTCTGTTTCCAGCTGGCCATTAAGTCAGTCGAGTTCTGCTTGGGCTCAGAGATCTCTTAGAGACTGCCCTGTGAGGTCAGGGGTTAAAGATTGACAAAAGAGGAAATTTCACAAGTAAAAGCCTAATCGCAAAAGTCTTTGCTTTATTCACTCACCAAAGAGAACAACAGAAAATGACCAAATAACAAAGTATTTCAAGAACAGATTGAAAAGTACTAAAATTGAATTAACACTATAGCTTATTTAAATTTTTAGTGTTTGGAAAACACTATATTCCCTAGCACTGTACCACACAGAGGAATTTAGGAGCAGTTGGTTCTGCTTAATCAGGATTACATGAACTTTTCATTTCTATGTTTTATAATTCTTTAGTCCATGACTGGGACCATTTGTTTCTTTTGCAGTGCCATTAAGGAAGGTGCTGCAGCACTACAAATAACAATAATGAGATCATGACTCCCACTAATCTGATCAGGGCTATCAAATCTAGTTCCCCACCACAGAATGTAACCATACAGCAGAATTTTAGACCATCCCACAACTTCACCAAAAACAAACACCATCCACCCTATAATAAGCTTAAAGCCTTTCAAATACAAAATAAGAAACCTCAAGAAAAGCAATTATGTCACAGAAAGGGGAAAGATTCCTACAATGGCAGGCAGTTTGGTGAAAATGTCTAGAGATAAAGAGGGTGCCTAGAGCTGCATCATTACAGCTGCAGCACTTAGGCTGACATTTTCAGACTCTGCTTCTGCCAGGAAAGGATTATAGGCTGACTGGGAGACCACCAGCTGGACCAGAGACCCAAGTAATTGCAAGCACCAGAAAGTGCTCAAAACTAGAACAAAACAAAACAACCAAATCAACCCCAAGCAACAATTCTTGTCAATTTGATAGAAAACATTTTTTAACCATTAATTTAACACTGGGTACATGAGAAAGACATATCACTGAACCATCTGAGACTGAAAATGAAGCAAAGAAAATATCCAGAAGTCAACATAAGGAATAAGCAAAACAGGGCAGGAAGGATGGCTCTTGTAAACAGCTACTAGATAACAAGTGTCAGTGTTTTTTGGCAAATATCATGAGCTAATATTAAATCTACTTCCATTCTCCCCTGAGGGCATGAATAAATTCAAACACCCGAAGTCTTAAACACAATATGGAGTTGACTATGGAAAATTTCATTAAATGTTCATACAGTTCTCTCCATGTCAAGAGAAACCACCTAATGGTACTGGTGCTATATGATTATTATTCATATTTTAAAAGCCAAATAAATGGACAGATGGCTGGTGGGGCAGAAATTCAATCAATCTTACCCTTCTCTAGATTCAGTGATTCTCCCTCTGAATCTAAATAACTCCTGAGAAGTGAGAAACACTGCTTTAATCTGTAATTTAGGTCATCACAGAAAACATTCAAGAAATTCCACTTACCATCTCTAGAAGCTTCATTTTAATTGAAACAAAAAATACCGAAACAAACAGAAAACCTCACAACCTTGAAAAGCATATCAACATATTCAAGAGTCCAGGCCTCACAATGTCCTTGGTCTCACCAAAAAATAAAAATCAGGACACAAAATCCTTCTATTTACAACAAACTTGCAGGGGATGAAGAGTATGATTTCAAACTTTTAATTATTTGCAAACAGTCCTCATCCAGGTCCTTCTGATGCATCTGAAAACAGTTTAAAATTTCTGGTATGTACCACCAAGAGTGCTGCCCATGTTTCTGCTTTATCAGTACTGATAATGATTCGGCCTAACAAGTGATGCAGTTTGGGAAGTCACAGTTAAAAAAAAACAAACCAAACCAACCAACCAACAACAACAAAAAAAACCCCAAAAAACCACCCAAAAAACTCACAAACCAAAACAAACAAACAAACAAAAAAATCCACAAAGTTAAAAGTTAACTGAAAAGTTTCTGGAGGGGAAAAAGAGAAAAATATGCAGAAGGGTAAAACCCCTTTGATTCCAAAATGCAGACTGTTAAACCTACACAGAAAAGACCAAAGAGCATAAACAAAGTGGGAAAGATAGCACATGACTCCAAATAAATAAAAAAGCCCTACAACAAACGTGCTTATGGTGGGCAGAATAAAAGTTGCAGAAATTATGGACAATCGTATTGTGGACTTACACATGTTGCAGTTACATTTAGGGAAAAGTTTTCTAATTAAAAGCATAGTGAAGTAATGGAATAGATTGCACACTCTAGATCTTAAAAGGTTACATCTATAAATGTAAACATCTGTTAACTTGTTTAAGAGCCAACTTAATTAAATTAGCACAAATCCCTGTGTGGCATTTCACTGAGTTAAACTAAAATCATAGACTCCTTGGACTGGAAGAGGTCTCAAGAGGTCTAGTCCATTCCCTGTCCATAGGCAGGATCAGCTCATCTCACATCACCCCTGACAGATGTTTATCTATCCTGTTTTTAAAAGACCACCAAGAATGGAGAGTTTATAATCTCTTTAGACAATTACTTTACTATGAGATTTTTGCTAATCTACACAGCACAATATTACACAGCCATAGCAAACTAGGGGCATTCACAGTCAGACACCAAAGTGATAAAAAGCAATATATTAAACCACGATTATTACTTTTAATCATGTGAACATATATCATCTCTTAACAAATTACTTTGCATCAGCTGACAGATGGTAATGAGTCAAGTACACACATCACCTATCATAAATGTGAAGTGAAATAAAATAAACTTGCTTAAACTGAAGTTAAGCTTTTTACTTCCATTTGCCAGGGGCTAAAACCATGCATGTGATTAATTACTCTTCCTCAATTGGCAGGCAGTTAAGTCAGGATAAATCTATATTTCCTCTATTTTCATATGTTATTTACGTAAGTTAATTTAAATATTGTTGTTTGAGAAGAACATTATTCTAGTTGAAGTGTTACACTTTCTTTTTCCTGCCTATTTATATGACTAAGTCTGGGGGACCTAACCAGACTTTGATACAGAAGAAATATATCCAACCAGCAATAGCAAATAACACTTCTTGACTTTTCCAAAAATACTTCCCACATTTTTGACACACACACCAGTACCAGCAAATTAACATCTGTTCTTACCTCTGCATTTAGCAGAGAAAAAGTTGTGCTGGAGAATTATAGAACCTCAGAATAGCCCAGGTTGAAAAGGATCTTGAAAAATCACTTCATTAACTTTCTGTGGAAAAGTGTACCTAGGTGAAATTATCGAGTACCTTCTCAATAGTGGATTGAAAATCTCCAGCAGAAGGGGCTCTACCACATCTCTGGGGAGGTTGTTCCAGGGGCTGTTCTCACCGTAAAAAATTCCTGTCATACAGGAACATGAAAGCACTCTTCCCCTCAAGAATCCTTCTCTTGAGTTTAACTCCAGCTCACTTTGCAGCTGCAGTATTGCAGCACAACCCTTATGCTGCTACCATGCATTGTTTTGGCTACAGAATAACATAAAAAGCATTTTAAATATTTGTTGCATTGAGCAAAGACTCTTGCTCCCTCTCGCCTCTGCAACTGACAGCTGTGCACACTCCTGATGCCTACACTTCCCTCTGCTCAACCTTTTTGGATGAGAGCATAAGCATAAAAGATATTTTTCATCACATTGAAGTGTACTCCCAAAGACAACTTCAGAGACAATCCTGGAAAGAGGCATTGTCCTAGAAAGTCAATATTTCTTTGAATGATTTTAAGGTATCTCAAAGAGTCATTAATTTCTCTCCCTTAAAACTGGATTTGTGATATCTCTTGCTTCTTCACACTATCAAAAAAAAATTTCTTATAAAATATTGATCAGTAATGATAGGTTCCTTTTCCTTTGTTAGACAGAATGATGCCTGACACATATTACATTAGTTGGTAGTGAACTTCTATAACTCCAAGGAATGAGTAAAGAAATAGGCTCATTTTCCTCCAAAAGACTAAGAGCTTTAAAATTAACATTTTATAAACACTTTTATTTTTTCAAGTGTTTTAGAATTCCACTTTCACCAGGATATAAATTACAAAAATTAAGTAAGATAATAAATCTACTGTGCAAAAGAACAGGGTGAAAAAGTTATTAGAATATTTTATACTTTTTGAAATACTTAATAAACAATTTTTAATAAATTTTCTGAATATTAAAATTCAGTTCTCAAATTAAAATATATCATCTTCTAATTTTAAAATTTAAAAGGTTAAAATTAAAATAGAGAATTTATTTTTATGTTGTAGATGTCTTATTTCATTCAGATCACTCATTTTGGGGGGTAGGATATGGAGACTAGTTTTCTACAGTTTTCTACAGAAACACCTTAGGCAATTGCACTGTGTGTTCACCAATCACATTCAAATCCATTAAAATTAGAAAAAAAAATTTAAAAGGATTCATCCTGGATAGAGGGATTTGGGTATATAATGGGGACTTTGCCAGAGTTTGGAGGGGGGTATTTTCCTCTATTAAATAATTTGTATCTGACAGCAGTTGGATACTGAACCTTTGACAGAAAAAAAAAAAAAAGCCCAAACATCTATCAGGTTCAGGAATTGAATACAAAACATGGAGTTTGGCTTGGTTTTTCAGAACTGAAGTAGATCTGAAATTATTGAGCTCTAGAGCAAAACATATCAGCTTTAATGAGCTGTGCATTTGTAATGTGCATGAGGTAACACACAAAGACTAACGTGGTGAAATTTTAAGCTGCAGATAAGTGCTCCCAAGTCACTCATTATCTGAACATCTGGATACACATCTCATAATCAACTGAAAATCTGCTTTAACAAATCTGTCACTGAGGTGCACTTTGTGATTTTTTCTGATGACTGGAAATCATTGGAATGTATCTAATCAATAATTCCCTGAAAAGCAGAAGACAGATGTTTCAGCAGGCCATCAGCAGGGGCAACTACCAGGTAGAAGACCAAGGGAATGCAGAAAGGACCAGTTTAAACTCAGGTAGATGAGATATATACTTTTGGGCTTGTGAACCGATGAGCAGGCAACATACACATTTTAATTGTCACCATCTAGTTTTAACACAGAAACACATTTCTGGATTCTTATTCTAAACAACCTCTAAGCCACATAACCCCCGTATTCATGTAAGGTATCTTACAAATATATCCCAAGCACGTTAGTATAGTGCAATTTATGTTAAAGGAAGCATTTTCTGAATTTATATTTTTCCCTTTGTGTCACATGGAAATGTGACAGTTAGTTAGTAATTCATTTGAACTGACTTCAGTAATTTAAATATCCTGCTTTATGGTTTTACACGAGCAGTCAAAGAAGTACAATACATTCCAGTCGGAGGTATACATTAAATTCAGAAGGTTTTATTGTCAATGCTCACCACAAGCCTGGCCATTTTATATAAGCTTCTGGAAGACAAAATCCCTGCGCCCCAGCAGAAGCAGAGTCTTCACACAAATGGTTTTTTGGCTAGGTTTTGTTAATTCCACTTTGGTGGGAGTTAGCATCCTCTCACTCCAAGTCTGAACTTGATTCTCTATGTATTTACTGTAGGATCACAGGGAACAGTTATTACATTGACCTCCCTGCTTGCTGATGCTGACCAGAAATTCTGGCCTTTTATCTTCTCTCTCATAGTAAGGACGTTCCAGAAAATCAAATCAGACTTTGAATATTTTAAAGAGCAACTAATGTGGCAGATCCTGATTTGAACATAAGCTGGTGTTGCCATCTCTTTAGTAGTTTTAGTTCTGACATAACATGTGTCAATAAGCAGCTTTAAAAGAGATTTTCTACAGAAATACTAATTTTTCACTAATTAAAACACTAAAGATTTCACTTTTAGACATATCTGATGGCAAAAAAGGGCCCAGGAATTCTAGAAAAAAACCCCAGCAGAACGAACTTTTTTTCTTGTTTTATTTTTTTTTAACAGCCATAATGGTTTTCCGGCTTTCCTCAGTGGAATAAAAACACATGCCCTCTGAGAAGCTACTCACTCCTATGAGTTATTATTAGGGTAGGATATTCATTTACTGCTCCTTTGTGCATGGATAATCAGTGTTATATACCCAAAATTATATGTATTCCCATTTTTTCCAGTTCACAGAAAGCTCCAAGCCACCACTTCATTCACAGTCATCTGTTATTCCCCTTCTATATGACAGCACACGAACAGGAAAGGGGAAGTAAAATTAGCCTAAACCCAACTGTTTTGATGGGCATTACTTGGAATGTTTGCACTTTCAAACAAGCTCACTATTTTTTTCTGTGAATAGGTCACAGTTCTAATGCAGTTTACTCATGTGAGCTATCTCCAGAAGAATGAAGAGGTCAGTCTTTGTTATACAGGGGTTTCATGTTGCTTCACTGCTTCACAGAGCATTTCCTTCTGTTCCATGACCTCCTTGAGTTCCCTTTGCTATCAACAGCTTTTCAGACTACTGAAGCAGAAAAAGAAATTTAGGAACCAGAACACCAGGTTCATAACATTAACTTACCACTCTTCGATCCCCATTTCCCAAGATCCTTAAGAACAAAACAAAATTATATTTCTTGAACCCAGAAGGAATGAATGGTCAGAGTACTTTAAAAGAATCTTCTGGGAAACATCTGTAAAATAGACAGGAAAACAATCGCCTTACTCCATTTTTTTTTTCCTTTTAAAGAAAAATATTATTTTATAAAGATATAAAGACCACTAAAAAAAACCTTGTTCCCCCACAGCTGCTCCACTTTTCCTGAGACATCTGGATTTGGTGAAGTACATTCTGGTTGACAGACAAAAGAAATACATACGCTTTTGGTTGTAAGAGTAAGGAATATTGGTAAATATCTTGTTGCCCTGCTATATCGCAAAATACAATGAAAGATACAAAAATGAAAATCTTTAAGCAAAACTATCACAACTGTTGCTCTTCACCTTTACTTAAAAATATACCAGGTCAGGCCCAAAGGCCCTGTGATTAACTAGGACAAACTTCAGATAGCTGAGGAAGACCTTGGTGGGGCAAGAAGTACCTCACACTCCCAGAACTGCCTTGAGTCTTTGGTGCTTTCAGGCACTATTTTCAGCTTCCTGAAATAGTACCGCTTTCTTTGAGTTAAGGTGGTAAGATGGATTTTCTTCCATAAATTACCTTGATCAAAATTGTGACATAAAATGATGTCTACCATCTCTCATGGTAAGGAGTTTGGCAGAGTTATTGCTCGCTTGGTGAATAATTACCTCACCTGTAAAGTTCATTCAGCGCTCCCTAACTCCTCTAGTGAGCAAGTCCCTGAACAGTTGCTCCCAGGTCATCCTTCTCATAGTGCTTACACCTCTATGGCCTTCAATCATTTCTCTTCACAATGAAGTCCTGGGGTCTAGTCCTGGGCCACTCTTGTTTCTCTTTTTCTTTTCCAGCCATAGCAAATAGTTTCTATCTAAACAATAGGAAATGTATATTAAAAAAAAAAAAAGACATTTCCTAATTAGAAGAAACACTGATTTATGGAACATTTTGTACTTTCACTTTAAGTCTACTAGCGTCTGTTTGCTTTTTCCCAGACCTCCCTTAGAAGCAGTGAAGTAATGCTTTTGTAGCCTATTTTTGGCCCAAATCCTATTCCCCAGGCACCAAAACAGATTGGCCTAGAGGCGAGCACAGAGCACTTAGGATTTACATAGTTTCTTCGTCCCCTTTGTTTTAAATTTGACTGGCTCAAACTTCAGCTTCTATTTTATTCTTTGGTGTTAGAAAATACTTCTGTGACTCTCTTCACTCAGCCTTTAAGATTCTAAATCCTTGGGTGTCATCAGCAAATTGTGATGCTTCACTCCTACTCAAGCCAGTTACTAAGATGCTGAGCACTGCAGATCCCTGTACATATTCTTGAAAGATTCCAATAAAACTCTGAATTTTTCATAGCTTTCCAACTTTTACTAAGCTTTTATCCTTGTAAGGGCATTATCTGTTATACTGCAGAAACTTAGACTTTTTGATTTTCAGTAGTTTGACAACAGCATTAAGAAAACCACATGATATATTAGCCAAGACTCCTTTGTATGTTCATAACTTCTGCTATAAATTCTTTTAAAAAGTCCAAACCTTTGAATGTTCTGTTTATAAATACCATTTTTGCTTTTTACTAGTAGCCTGGTCACAGAAAGAGATAACTTTCAGAAATATAAATTGAACCCAAACCTTTATTTACCAAAAATTAAATGTTTTTTGAATTCATTCGTTTGGTTAGAGTTGAAAAAAAAGAGCAGTTTAATTGGTGTGAATATAATAAAAGCGAAAAGATGTTGGCAGCTGGTCCACACAGGGTATTCAATTGAATGAGCAGCTCTCATGCTGCAGTCACCTTCATTAGGTCTTCATTTTTTATTTCTAGTCCCATATCAATACAAAGATACAAAAACTCATTCACAGCTTTGATTGCTGCTGACGACTTCTTATACATAAAGTCTCAACAATGTAAAATGAGTATGTGATTGACATAATGACAAACAAAAGACAAGGCACGACTGAGAGAATTTTTGAAGAAAGAAGAATAAATGGAAAGCAGGTTTTCTTGGCTTCCTTGACGACAATGACATTTAAATATGGTCATCAGGATGCTAACCAAATTATAGTTTGGAAGCAAAAACTCAATCCAAATAAGAGGTGAATACAAGCAAAGTGGGAATCAGAGACTGAAAAACGATCATGTAAGAACCCCCTCACCGCATGACTGGAAGCCTGAATAGCCCTAAATGAGCTATTCATCCCATATGCAATCCATAATATTTTGTTGCTCTGATCTTTTTTAAAAGGTCTCAACTGGAATTTCTTTTGTGAAAAAGATTATTTACATATAAATAAAAAGAATGCACTTCCAAAAAAAGTGGTCACAGTTCTATGTAAGTCCCCAAAAAGAAGTCTGATGTGGCTTTATGTCCCAGAAGGAGGTGTTTGTATCTCTACTAAGAGAGCATCACAGCAGTTGTTTTCTGCACCAGTCAAAGCACAAAATGTAAACTTGGCTGACCTACTTTTTGAGAAGTTACTCATCCTGGAATGTGTTCCTTAGTAGCCTTCTTCATTCCTAGTAAAAGCCAGTGAAATATATTAAATGCAAATCACTGGCATGATAATGAGTCTGTCCTCAGCAGACTTTACTGCTTGCATTCTGCAGCAGAGAATTGGGCACTGTTCTTCCTCACCCCACACCACTAGTTGCTTTTATTTCCTTCAGGTGTTCAGGTCAAAACTTGATATAATATCATTGAAAGGAGTGATAATAGGTTTTCCAATCTTTCTATCTTCTTCTTTTATTATCAGTCCACCTTAGGTGTTGTTGGTTATACATTAACTTCTTGCTACATGAAGCAGAAATGAAACATCTGGCAGCAGATTAAATGCAGTACTTTTAAACTGAGGAATTCTGCACAACCAATCTGCCTACTGAATTCAAGTGACACAAGAGTATGTATTCATCAAGGAGGGCACATAGATGCTTATGTAGATGTCCAAAAAAGATACATTATTCTTCAAATTACACATTACTGTGACAGGGACTGAAAGCAACCATGAATAGCAGTTTTCCAGGAGCATGGAGGAAATTAAAAGTACACCTGCAAGAGTCTCTGTAGAATATGGTTTTACCAGCATTAAGTTTTACTAAAACTTAATAATGTAGAAATTGTAAACTGTCCACTGAAGACACCAAAGTCAGAAGATCTCAAATATCCATCAGTAGCTAAATTCATGAAATTATTATATTGGGAACCAGCTGAAACGTTAAGCAACTATAGGTATGAAAGTGCTTTGAATTAAAGGGGGACTGCTGCCCTCAAATTATTAAAATTTACATTCTGTTAGCTCTGGTTTTGCATCTGTCAAATTCCAATAGTCCAGATTCAGTGTAGCAGAAACTGATCAAGGTCAAATAACAAGTTTCTGCTCAGTGTAGTTCTTTAATGTATTTGAGAGAAATTCTATAATAGTTCTGGGAAATGGTAATTTATACTTCTCTAGAAATTGCTTATAGGTTACAACTACTATGTACATTTTAAAGTTCCCATAATGGATAGAAATGTTCAATTTCCAATTAATGTTGCTGGGATACAAAAGCTAAGGTCTGTGTGCCAGCAATTACTGCATATTAGTTTCAAAAGTGATGATGACCTATATTTATTTATTTATTTTTGTATAATTGATGCCCTACACACCTCAGAGAAAGCACTTTCTTATTGGAATGTCATAAATGCAAAGCATGGTTCATACTCTAAATATGCACTTAACATTTTCTATTGCATTTGCTTATTGAGTTACTGTAGTTTTGTGTCCCCAAACCATAAAATTTCTTATACGTGCACAACTACATAGACCAGCCCTAAATAAAAAGTAAAATTTTTACTATCAATAAAACCATAACTTCAATACCTGAAATCATGACCAAAACCTATTCAATCAGTTCAGCTTCCTAACTTTGAGCAAAGGAGTTTCTCAGCAACAGAAACTATTGAAGAAGGCAGAAAACCAATTTTTTTCCAGTACTAAACATTACATAATGGAAATCTCATTCATGGAAAGATGTGACTATGAGTGGCAAACTCTGACAAGCCTCAGATATTACGATTGCGTGCACAGAAGACACACTCGGCATCAGACAATATAGAACACAAGGTTCCTTGCTATTGCTTCTGTTGCATTTCTGCCTGTCTTGCTTTTACTGCCATTCAGTCTCCTCTGCACTTCGTTCCTTCATGCTGACTTTCAGACTATTTAATAACACTGATTTCCGTAGCTTCTAATTGTTAGATGTGAAACAGAAGGCACTATTCAAAGAGAAAGGACAACATCCACCCTCAGCTTACCATCAGGAGCTCATTGCATTATACAGTATTGCTCTTATCAAGGAAAGGAAAAATAAAGAGTAGGAGAGTCACAAAAGAGCTTGTTGCTACTATTACAGAGTCCATGTAAATGGAAAATATACAGTGTAAGAGAGAAATGCTTTCTCTTGGTGGTTAAGATAAGCTTGCACCATATTTCACAATCTGTTAGTGGCAGCCAAAAGTTAGGGGTTATCCAAAGTTATCCAAGCCTCCGTCAGTTAACCAAGCTGCTAACAGGGCAGTACACAGAAATAAAAAAAATAAAGGGGGGGGAGGGAGGGGGAAGAAAACCTCTTATTTGTGTAAATTCATTAATTAGACTAAACTGCTTCATTGTTCCACTAGATTTTGCCAATATCTTCAGGGCCTCTGCGAGAGAACAGTGGCAGACAATATCTTGCCCTGCAGATTTAGCACAACCAGAAAAAACAAGGGGTTAAACAGCCTGAGATGTAAAAGAGCTGGGGACTGCAGGGTGCACAAATTCAGCACATCTCTGCAAGAGCATCTGCCAGCAAGAATCCTTCCAGAAGCACACCTGGCAAGAAGCAAACTTCTTCAGATGCCCTGGCAGCACTTCCTCACCACTGAGCCCACGTTGGCACAGCTCAATGCAGAGCAATTTCACTGTCTTGTGACAAACTATGTTAAGGCCTTTTATTTTGCTAATGAGTTCTGTATGTCTGTTTTAGTAACTTTAGCTGCTGTGCTGAAATGGAAATTTTGTTTCTCAATTACTGTTAATTTTTACTTGGAACATCTCTACCAGCACTTTTGATCCAGGTGGAAAGAGGCAACCACTCTAAAGGGTGACCTCAATCTATCAGGAAACCAGCTTATTTTTAGACTGTGATTGTTAGCTGTGCAAATGATATGGCAAGTTGAGCTTGCAGTTTCCCAAAGAATCAGTCAGAGAATCATGCACTAGCAAAGCAGCATAATGTTAAGACATCCCCTTGGCAACAAGATGACTCCCAAACTAAAAGGCAAAGAAACAAACATGTGTACAGAACAAAAAAATCTTGTGCATGCTGTCATCCAGCTTTAATATAGAGAAATAATTGAAAAGCCTAGGCTTTAAGTATAATAGTCATCTGTAGCAAGCAACAGCCCTGTGAGGTAAAATGCTTAGGTAATATCACAGCAGCAGTACATCAGCAGGCAGCACGAAGTCACACTAATGAAGCCACTCTGTCATATGTTCAGGGGCAAAATGCCACCTCCAGTACATATCTAAACTCTGTTATAAAGAGCATGACTACTCTGCTTGGAGTATCAGCACTATGGCTACTAAACCTAGCTCGCTCAGAGGTCACACATGACCACAGTCCCCACTTCCTCCTGCAGCTGCCATAAGCCCTCAGTTCCCTGATCATCTCTGCAAGGTGAGCCACAAATAAAACGTGCTGCTTGTCATGTCCCAAGAGGAGAAAACCTGAAACATAAGGTTTAGCTCCATTAACTCTTCAAGAGTAACACAATTCCTTTCTTCACACCCTAATTTTGCCTGAGAAAACACTTTAGTGTTTAAGTATGATGGCAGCACCTGAGGGAACTCCCCATGTCAGCACAGATGGCTCAGAGTTGTGGATGACCTCTGATGGTGTCTCCTCCAGGGGCACGGTACATAAGCTACCAAAGCACTACTCCTTCTCTCATCAGCCAGATGAGGTTTATCCTTCAGATCACTGTCTTGAGAAGTGCCAGAGAAGAGAGAGCAGCAGGGTACTATAAAGGCCCAATTCTACATCAGTCTGTGATAAAGCTATGGTGTCAGTACAATTGTCCCCCTGGGAGATTTTTGTTCTGTAAAAAGCAGAAATCACCTACAGAGGATAAATAAATTGAAAGAAATACATATCATCAAGTCTCCTAGATCTTTGTATTAGCACATATTTTCTTGTCCACTTATGGGCAAGGATCCTCTCAGGAGATCTGTTTCCTACCATAGGGGTGAAACACAGCATCTGTCAGACCAACCAAGCACCGTTCTTCTTCCAAGGAAGGTAGCTGCAGTACCATTCCCAAATCACAGTGTACTGCCAGAGGAGCATAGCAAAAAATTCATCTTTGTTGCTTGTTTCCCCTACTTTCTGCACTTGTGAACTGGACAGGGCAATCAGCTTCCCACAACATCAACAAGTTATTCATTGAGACAATTTAAATACAGGCTGGTGCAGCAGACAATGCAGGAGCCCTGCAACAAGTACCAGTGTTTATAGCACCTGAGTCATGGGCTAAAATAAGTTTCAAGGAAGGAAGCCACAAACACTTTATGATAAATGCCCTACACAGACACACATTAAAAAAAAAAAAAAAAAGTATCCTGTTCAGCTAAGTTGAACAGTGAGTTGGCACCAACCTGATCCTGAATTAGTGGTATTTGTTCCACAACAGGATGGCGTCTCAAGGACAAATCTTTCCTGATGTCAGTGGAAAGAGGGACAGCTGCAGAGAAGTTCTCTGCCTCTGCTTTCTCCTGTTCATTCTTAAGCATTCAAAAGCTGTTAAAAAAAAAAACCCTCTGATTTTCATATCTGCACTACCTAAACCTAATTTTTTCTCTACATCTGCTTTATGGAATGACCTCAGAAACATATGGGGCCACAGCACAGCCTAGGCCCACTCAGCTGCATAAAGTCTGTTACTAAGGAAAACGGATGCTAAAGTCTCAAAGAGCACAGAGAAATTATGACAGCAAGCTACAACACAACCCAAAGCCTGAGAGGTGTCCTTATTAAAAGCATGAGTTCAGCTGCATAGGTACCTACAGTCTGCAGTTTTATGGTCCATAGCTCACAATTCTTCCTTCTGAGTTCTCCCTGCTGCTTTGAACTCTAGATTACCTGTGCCGAAGTCTATAGTGAATAAAGGATATGTCTCAGCCGTTGATTTCACCGTGGCCCTCATAAATTATTGCATGGAACTACATATGCTGCTAAAGCCTGTAACACTGTTTGCAGAAGAAAATAAAGAAGCAATGCAAAGGGACAGTAAAAATAATGGTGAATGATAGAGCTCTCTTCCAACATCTATATCCACTTAGAGCAAGGGAACATTTTTGCTTCTGACTGTACTGTCTTAGGGATAAAGATCCCGTATGGATTTTCTGGCTCTGTTACACTCTGTAGCCTGAGACCATTTTACCATCAGTGCAGTCACTCTGTTCACAACCCAGTGGAGTCTGAGTGCAAACTAATGCCCCTGTAGCACACACTACCACGACAGCATGCCCCCAACTTGAGGGCAGATCAGCTAATCTGAGCATCTGTATTTGTGAAAATTCTTCTCTTGAAAGGAAGATGTCCCATTATTCAATTATCGTGGTAGATGAATCCACTGTTCCCATCCTCCAATTTCATCCTACAAAACAAGACTACTCTATTCAGTGTCAGATAGAGAAAGCAACGAGGGAAATTACATCAAATAAGAAAGTTTGGATTCACACAACATGTTAAACAACAACCCAAACAAGCAACAGCCCAACTATAAAACTGGACAATAAAGAATACTACGCTTGGTCACTCTGCTTCTGTGAAAGCTAATTCTTTGCTAGCACAACATATGTGACTTGAAGGTAATTAAAATTTTTCTGAACTGGCATATCATTCTGACATTGGCAGATGTCAAGTCACATTGTTAGGCTCTCACAGAAAGGGCTAAAACCTAGTCATATTTGTCAAGCTGTATACAAAACAATCCCATTGCATGAAGTAATTCAGGTGTGAATTGGAAAAGGCACAAAATTAACCTGTGCCTGAAAGCTTTTCTCAAGGAAGTTCACAAAGTTGTCACAGCTTTGCTGTATTTCCAACAGGCTACAGAGATACGTCCCTGCCAGAGCAACAATTAGTTCCATTTTTCAAGGGTGTTATTTATAATAACGGAGCATTATTCAGTTACACTTTTTTATTCCAATTCTTGCTTCCAAAACTTTATTTCTTTTCCTCTGTAAAACCTACACAGGCATGACAATGTTGCATTTGATCTTTAGAAGTGAAAGTACATTGGCTGAAACTCCTGGAAACATTGAAAGGAGAAAGCAGTAGGTCAGAGCAACTAAGTAACATAAGAGGCTTAGAAAAATGCATTCTTCAATCACAACGAGATCCTTTAAGATAACAAAAAATGCTCTTATTGTAAATTCCTATATAATTTTTTTTAACTGCCTGTATGTTTTTCCTGACTGTACTAGGATTTATGTAGGTAACACAAACATCACAAAGGCATATTTTATCCTGGATAGCAGAACACTCAAGCAGTACAGTAATTAATTTAATTTTTCTTACCCGTAGATTCACTGCTTGCAACACATCCCTGGGCTTCTGCTTTCATACCTCATACAGCTTAGTCAGAAACTGAGTGACCTGTTCACATTGCTGACAAACCAGTGTGGGTTCTAGGGAATACGCAAGTCAGCTTGTATGTCCTGGCTCATGGATTATGCCTGCGTGGCCTAGGGCACTTATGCACAATTTTTATTGTCTCAGCAAACAAAAACAAAGATAAAACTGCAGTCTTCCTATGGAATAACCAACAGCTTTGCTACCAGCACCTTTCAGCTGAGACTTTCAGAAAAGCCTGTAAAGTCCTTAACAAAACATCAGCCTTGGAGAGCATGGAAATTCATCCTGCTTGGTAAAAAAATTTCTTGAACAAACCAAAACAAAACCCCCTCCTCCAACCTAACCAAAGCTCCTGGTATTAAATATACACATATATTTTACCTTTTCTTTCCCAGCCTTAGTAAGGCAAACTTTCACTACTGAAAAATACTGACAGAATTAAATGTGCCTGAAACAGCACCTGCATGTTACTGGGAGCAATGAATACCAGAGGCAACACACCAAGGTTGTCATCTTATACAGAAGGGATCTTCTCTGACCACTTTTAGAAAGCTAAACATGTCTCAAGGGGTGATATTCAGACACATTTTTTTGAAAAAAGTGCTTATTGCAGAGCTGAAAATATGTTCCCTAGTCTGTGCAAAAGCACACAGCACCTCTGTGCTGCCTGAAGGATATTCACAAATGCTTTGACATGGAGAGCACTACCTGGGTACATCCAGGAGGAAAACTGCAGAAATTTCAACAGCATCTGAACTCCCCGGAGCCAAAAACAGGTCCATATAAATTTTCATCCACCTGTAACTTGGGTTATCCCAGGTATCCCAGCTGATACAAAGCCCGGACTGGGGAGGAGGAGATGACAAACAGGTGGTAAGAGCCTTCATCCAGGCAGGGAATGGAAACACTGGCTTCAAATTCTGTTAGCCTGAAGAGATTCAGACCCATAACACCTGTTTCTCAGCAGACCTCCCTAGGGCCTCTACTTCTGACGGCTGATACATTTTCTTATCTCTTTTTTAAGCAATCAGCCAGAGCTCAACTGTGGACTTGAGGTTCATTCCACCAGAAGGCTGCAATGCAGTACAAGTGGTAGGCTCTGCTTCATTGATGTTACAATGCCCACCAAAAAAGGGTAAACCCAAACTCTGCTTCCTTAAACTTTCAAGGTTTTTGGCTTTGGTTTTATCTGTCTTATGGAAAATGCATATGTAATCCTACAAACCAAACCTTTCAAAAGCTGTACCTCCTGGCTGAGCTGCCTAACCAAGAGACTTCTGGGGACTTCTAAAGAAGCAAAATGCACCAGACACCTGCCTGTGAATTTCAGTCACCAGAATTAGTGAGGATCAAGCAGCACTGCAGTCCTGAATGGTTCTCCAGACCGAAGTGCCACATTCCCCGTCCACCTGCCTCCAACATCTGGTAGCCTGAACCTTCTCCAAAGACCTCCAGTGAGCACAGCCACTGTGGGGTTTATTCTGAGTTTTTTGTTTACCTATACTGTTAAAGTTACAACTGCTGAGAAGAAATATCTTTTCTCTTTTGCCAGATCAAAGTAGATTCAAACTGCAAAATTTTCCTTCTTGTAAAAGATGTTGTCCCAGATACAAGCTTTGTGTAGTGAAAATGCACTGAACTCCAGCCCCTGCTGCCATCGACAAAGTGAGGGTCTGGACATGCAACCAGTATGAATGACAGTTCAAGAAAGTATCATCAAATGGTAGCATTCACTATTACATCCCAGCCTTAACTGGGGAATATACAACCACAAGGACACACGTTTGTTTGCAGTGCAAAGCCACCAGAAACCACAAGATGTTTAACCTCTGAAAAAATCAAGCCCCATGGTAGGTATCAAAATCTGAAACTGGCTTCACCTAATCAGATATTTGGCATTACTGGAATCTGGCAGAGAGCAAGTATATCTTTTTCTCGCTGTTTCAAGAGTAATTCTCTAGGAAGGATTTGCTCCTAATTTTCTCATTTCCAACAGCACAGATAATAGTTGCTGATACCAGCAGAATTCATAAATTTGCTCCACTGCTGGTTTCACTCTTTATTAATATTGACATTTTCTGGCAAAACACCTTTCCAAGGATTTAAGGCTTCAAATCTGGTGAGTTTATAAGTGAAGAGATCAAGAAATCCATGGATAAAAACAAATCCCCTAAAATCTTGCCAAATATACTATGGGATTCCCTAAATGCTTACTTGAGAAAAAGAGATTCATTTAATTTTTCCCTCACTAAGAGTCAAAACAACAGAAATAATAACACCGGAAAATCTAAAAAAACAGTTGAAAAAGAAGTAAAAAAGATCTGTTTGGGGTCAGCATTACCAATGACAATCCTAGCATGTTAATCAATTTGGTATTTAAATTTCATAAGGTCAATCATCTCAGAACAACTTTCTTGACAAAATAAATATTCTGTAGACTGGTGGGGAAATAGGAAATAACAAGTAACTGCATGTCCACATTACAAGAAACGGTTAGGCCTAGCAATAAAAATGAAATAGTAGATGAGTCCTAGTCATGAAAAAAATAGTCTTCAAAAAGAGTATCATAATCCATTTCATGTACGTGTTTATTATCATCAGGAATATTTTTTTTTTTTGAAAATTGAAAAAAAAGGCTATAATTTTTTATCTCTAATTTATGATTGAGGAATGCATCCAGATATTTCTATTGGAAGAATAACTCTAAACTAAAATCTATTTTCTTTGTACAAACTTCTGTTGACTGCTACCACCTTCTCTACATATAATGTTTAAAATTTTAAATACAATTCATTAATAAGAAGTAAGCTGATAACAGAAATCCCCATCTATCAGATCCTATAAGACTTTAAGTTAACCTCAGTAGAATTTGCCTAAGAGTTTAATAAGGTTTGAAGGTCTGTAACAGTAAAGACTGACAGTCCCATTGTGACTTGGTTTTGCTTCAAAGAAGAAACAGTTGTACTAAATTACTATTAGTAGGCTCTTAATTACATTTTGATGAAAGGCCAGTTACAAGAGCATAAGAAATGGCATGTATTACCTGTCTGCCTCAACTCAAAGACCCTCTTTATACCAAGAGCTGCAAGCAGACCTCAAATTAACAGTGCATTTTAAGATACTACCTGAACATTTGTGCAAACACGTAGAGACTAAAAAAAGCTCTAGCCAAGAATATTGGGATAAAAAAAAAAGAAAAATATGTTTGAGTATCTTCACAGATTTCTAAGTTTAATTCCTTCTTGGCAGCAGTGCCCGCATATTCTAACTTGAACAAATGTTGTCCTTTTACTATGATATGCTTCAGAATAAACATCTCCATGAAAAGCTCCAGCATCAAATCCCACAGGCAGCAGACATCAGCATCTGCTCATACCTGATGCTGCCAGAGGTAGATTCCTTACTTCTGGTACTGAAGTTTGGCTCACATAACATTTCAGGGGAGGCTGGGAAGGTTAGGACTTGGAGAACTCCTGGTTTCAGCCTACAGCAAGTCAAATTGGGCAGGATCCCAGTTTCCCTCCAAATCATAATTAATTTTTCACTGCCTGTCTCTGTCACAGTGTTAATATCAGACCTTTCATGTCTTAATAGCACGTTTTACATCTGCTGATGTGAAAGAACCACACAAGGCTCATCAACTCTCTTATTCTACTCCCTCCTTCTCCCAGCATCCCAGCTATACTCAGTCCTGTAATTGATGCTGACAGGAATTGACTGGGACAAATTTTTTGAGCTTTCTACCCCTTACTAAAACCTGCCCTAGATCATGTCAATGGGATATGACCACAACCTTTGCTGTCTCCACTGTCATCACCCATGAACGCTGCAGTCACACTGACAATGTTTGAACAGGCCACAGCGTCCCAGCACTAAGAGCCGTATAAGAGATGTATAGATTTATCCACCTCCAAATCAGTCTGTCTCCAAAGGTTTGAATCTTGCACTTGCTGTATTGCTTCCAGGAATAAGCACAAAATCAGCAACAGGGTTTCAGCTGACTAAAGTTGTCAGAAAAAAAAAAAAATCATTAGGCAGTCAGTGCATGATAGCCAAGCGTGACAGCCAGAAACACCAGTAGGAATGCAGCTGCAGGATCATAAGGCACATTCAGCTTGTCTGCCATAGCTTCAAAGTTAAAAACAGCAATGACCAGCTCAGATCTGCTGACATGAACACATGCCAATGCTTGACTTTCTCAACAGTCATAAAGATGTTGGGGTCTCACTTCACAGAATTGTAGAATCATTAAGGTTGGGCAAGACGTCTAAGATCAGGTCCAACCATTAACCCAGCACTGCCAAGTCCATCACTAAAATGTGTCCCCAGGTGCCACACCTACATGTCTTTTAAATACCTCCAGGGATGGTGACTCCTCCACTTCCCTGGGTAGCCTGTTCCAATGCTTCACAACCCTTTCAGTGAAGGAATTTTTCCTAATATCCAGTCTAAACCTCCCCTGGTGCAAAATGAGGCCATTTCCTCTTGTTCTATCTCTTGCTACCTGGGAGAAGAGACCAGCATCCACCTGGCTACACTCTCCTTTCAGGCAGCTGTACAGAGTGATGAGGTCCCCCCTGAGCCTCCTTTTCTCCAGGTTAAACAACCCCAGCTCTGTCAGACACTTCTCCTAAGATTTGTGCTCCAGACCCCTCAACAATTATGTTGACCTTCTCTGGACAGGCTCCAACACCTTGTTCTTGTCTTTCTTGTGGTGAGGGACCCAGAACTGGACACAGTACTCAAAGCACATCCTCAGCACTGGTGAATATAGGGGAACAATCCCTTTCCTGGTCCTGCTGGCCACACTCTTTCTGAGGCAAGCCAGGATGTCTTTGGCCTTCTTGGCCACCTGGGCACACTGCTGTATCAGAAGGTTTAATTTGTACCTATTGCGTGCTATCTGGATACGATCCCAGCCAGCGAAACAAGAAAGCATTACGAAACACACAGAGATATTCTTTCAAGTTTTCCCTGCAGCTTCCCCGGGGGAGGAGGGAGTGGGCTGGGGGGAGAAAGTTGCTGTGCAAATGAACAAAAGACAAGTGAAGCAATTTGCCCCTGAGGAAAAACACTCCACTCCAGTGAGCAGCAGACACAGCCCACGGCAAGAGGTGCTGCTACAGTACCACCCACTGACCCACAACGAAGGCTGTGAACATCAAGAGCTTGGCAGGGCCAGCTTGCTCATTGAAAATGCTTTCTTCCTAGTCAGAGTTCCTTGCATTTTAACCAGGGATAAAATAGGAAAGTCATAACACTTATTATTTAAAATACTACTGAAAAAAGAGGCTAGTTCATATACTTTCAGAAACAGATATAATGCTTGATGCTATCCAACTCGTGTATGAGATTTCTAAGTCCAAATTTTCCTCTTATCTTTTTTTCTGTGGTGCAACTTCTTATTCATCTTATGTTTAAAAGACTGGGTTATTTTTGCAAAGGCAATCTATCCATGGAGGGTGGAGGAAGGCAGCAGATGGTAGATGCAAGAACCCTATGTGAACCTTGCCTCTTATGAAAGACAAGGATAGACAATGAACTGACCTCTGTGAAAGTTATATCATAGAATATCATGATTTGGAAGGGACTCAAGGATCAACAAAGTCCAGCTCCTGGCCCGGTACAGGACATCCCCAAGAATCACACCATATGCCTAGATATTAGACAGGGAGATGGTGCAGAAAATACTCAAAGGAGATAAATTATGTATTTTCTCTCTTCCAGGACCTACTTCAAGATCCTCTATAGCTTGAACATAGTCTTTCCCCTCATTTTCCACCAAGCTCTCGCAGTGACACCAATCAGATGAAACTTCTCATGGGATTTACATAAAAAATTTTAAGACATCAAAGTGCCCATCAAGCCAGGGAATAAAAAGGCTGCCTGGCAATCAATGGATTATTACTCCGGGTGATCAATTTAAGACAACATGGTTATGCTAAATAACTACTCTAAGATGCTATGATTCAATTTGATTTGAATTGCTTCTTGGTGAACTTGTAACCTTCCACTCCACCCTCTCCCTCTTGGTCCTGCTTTTACTGAAGTCACTTGGATCTCTGCCATAACATATATGAACTGCAAGCAATGGTGTAGAAAAAGAAGTACAGAAAGCTTGTGTGATGGAAGAATTTGGCATCCTTTTCAAGGAGAAATAAAATAATCACCAGCTTGGCATTTGAGTTTCTAGAGGCTGTTCCCCCCTCCCCTTCTCCAATCTTGGATCAAATACAAAAACGCAAAAATATTCTGGATTAAAATAGTACTGCTTATAGAGTCCTAGCTTTTGCTGTAAGGAGTGTCTCAGATCTGGAATAATAGATATGTCAAACTTAGGAAAGAAGTTCACTGGCAGTGAAAACTAATATAGCCTCTATCCATACTTGGTCTGCTGCCTCTTAAGCCAGTGCTGTGTTAGTAATCACTCATTTTCAAATACAGTCAGAATTTTCCCTTAATATTACAGAAATCAAGGGCAGGAGCACTAGAAGATCTCAGAACTGTATTATGTAGGTTCAGTGTCTATATCTAATAATAATTGCTTTTAAGACACCCCACCCCTTCCCTACTTTTCTAGTAATAGCTTCCTTTAGGTTTCAATGTGGAAGCCAGGAGAAGGAAAGCCAATTGCATCAAGCCAAATCCTTACTCCCTCTTCCAGATATTTATTTTTTCTTCTCCATGTTTGACTGCCAATACCATCAGCTTAAGAAATATCAAGGAATTAAAATGCACAGAGATGAGAAAAGCTTTTCCCAGAGGAGGAAGGATATTATATGTAAAATAGTATCTCCATACACAAAGAAAATTAGAATTTCCCTGCTTTCTCACCAGTTCATACATAGCAATCTAGTGAGAGGTAGGAATGTAATCCATGTGCAGAGCTGTCTAACCACCATAGATTTAACATGAGGTGAAAAGGCAACAAAATAATGAATAGTACTCTGTAATTGCTTCAGTGAAATTATTTTGATGCAAAATGGAAGTGAAAATTTCTTTCAACACCTACTGTCTCTGAGCAAGGAGACAGAGGCCTGGTTTGAAAGAACCCACTTTACAAAACAATTTTAAATGTTGTTTTTAAGAGGGTAAGACTGACTCAGTCTTCCCTGCCTCACTAAGTCCTCACCACACCTCACTTGCTTGGCAAATATGAATCAATAATGTTATTTTTGAAAGACTGAAGAAAGTTTGAGAAAGGAACTGTGCAGCTTGATAACTAAACCAAAGCATAAAATTTAAAGATCTAAACAGCACTAGGTCACACACAGCGGAAAGAGTAGTGAAAATCTTTGACTTTAGTGCAACCAGCAACAAGATTGATTTAGATAAATCCCTTCAGCAGGAAAACACCCACATGAGTGAAATTTACACATTTAAAACACACCTGGGGAAGAAGAGGTGTCAAAGAAAATATGATGGAACAGCTTTCACTACTGAGTATTAATAATCTCACTTTATCTAGAATAAACCCAGTTCCACATGATGCCAGCTGCATGAAAATCTTGATGGCCAGCTGGATCACTGCACAACTTCCAGGTATCTAAAACTTATCTCTGCCTCAAAATATTCATGAAGCTGCAATTTAACAGCTGATCCTTATTTTAGACTCAGATGTTCCAGCAGGCTCTTTTCCTCTCAGCTCTTCAGCCATCCCATTTAGCTACATCTTGACATACCCCTCAGCCAAGACAGAGTATTCTAATTGTCTGTTCCAATCTCCTGGATAAGATATGCCCATATACCAGCTCTCACGGGAACTGAGCTGCATGCCCTGGGACAAATCTTCCAAAAGCCTAGTATTCCCCCATTAACAAAAGCATCTCTGGATTGTATGCTGCTGTTGTGCAATCTGCGCTCCACAGATTTCATCTGATGCTGCTACTGAACTCTCTTGAGAGACCAGACAGAAAGTTTACAAACTTGCTGATCTTTATCTCTCTAGCACCCCTGAATTATAAAAGCCTCTTGAAGCAGCACTACCTATGATACAATAAACGGAAAACCTGTATCCCAAAGCAGCAGTCTGGTTCAACAGAAGGAGAAATACATAAAAGAAGGAGAGAAGGGAGAAAAAAAAAAGCAAAAAGAAAAAAAAGCAACAACCAAAGTCATTGATCTAACATACTGAATACACTGGAGACTTGCGCTGGACTTGATGAGTGCTCCTCACCCCCATAGACTATGAGGTTGAGAGGCAAAAGCTTTCATGTTGGCACCTACAATAAAACCAGCCTTGACTTCTATCATCATGCTGTGAAATGCAGATCCATAATACTTGAGAATTCATTTTTCAGTGTACTACCTAATAATCCAAATGGCAGAAGTTTGCACTGAGAATTAGGAAAAAGTTTGAGCTCTGCATCTGGAAACTGGGTAAAATAATACATCCTTACCACAGATGTTATTATTACTTAGCAATTAATGGATAGAACACAAAAATTTTGGGCACAGTTTACTTAATGCAATCCATTTTTTTCTTCTGAATGCCTCAGTCCAGCTCTTTCATCTACTTAGGCACAAAACAACCTTGAAGATCACATGAACAGCCAGAAAAATATTTTCCAGACATAAAACTAATGGCACTGGTTGAGTTTTGGTGTAACAGGTAGAGCCGAGACAGAGAAAGTGCCAGTGCCTCAGAGCAGCTTCCATTCTAAATTAATCCCCAGGAGCTCCTAAGCTGCTTGATAGTTCAAGAGAACTATAAGGGTAATTCATCCTTTCCAAGCACTGCTGACTCCAAGGCTGTAGCTGCTCTCAGCAGGATGGCACTTATTTTTCATCTAACAGGAACTGCATTTTCATTTATAGTTTTACCTACCACCAGAACACTTAGCGTTTGATCCTGTGAAGCAGCGATGGATTTCTGCAAGGTGAGAGACGAACCCCAAGGAAACCAAGAAGGATCTCTACTTGGCATATTAGGGCTTGAAGTTTTACTTGTGACTGTGCATGTCTTTCACCAGCCAGATCATCCATTTTGGTGGCTGCTCTGCATAAACCTCTTTGCATCACTGAGCAGGGTTTCTCACTGAGCCCAAGCTCCCACTGCCAGAGTCTCATCAGGAATTTATTCTAGCAATCAAAAGCTATCCTTATTATTTCAGAGGCAATCTGGATCAGCAAATATATATACTGCTCATTAGAGAAATTTAAGAACACTGACTGGAAAATAAAACAGATTTTTTCCTCATTCCTTAGCTTCTTGCCCACCGAGGTGTTCTTTTCACCATATTGGTAGTTTTCCAATCTCTGATCTGTTCAATACATTTAGAAAAGGTTTTTCTTTTTTTTTTCTTGAAACAGTCACTTCAGCAGAATTTCAATTGCTTACAAAATTATTTTCTTCATGTTATTATTTCTTATCTTTCACTGCCTTCTACAAATTGTTCAACTGCACAGACCGGTTATATTTTTCCTTAGCCTGCAAGAGCACGCACCACAAAACCTTACAGAATCTGTAGGTCTTCTGCATTAATCTTGAACTGCTGTCCCCCACCCACTTGAAGAAAAACCTCTACCTTCCCTCCATACCTACACAAACACTTACTAGCAGCTCCACTTCAACTTACTCACATCTTCCCCTTTCACAGACTATTTATACTTCTCTGCCCACAGGTGAATGACATGGTCAGTTTACAGAGCTCTATAGTTAATTCACCTTACATCATGACAAGCTGAGGAAAGGCTTTCAATACCCATACCTTTACACCTGTAGTTACATAGACCATACATACATACATACATACATATGGGTGTATATATACAAAAGATAAACAAAAGCTCCCTAAATGGACACAGCATTAGCAACCAAAACACACATCATAGGATGCTATTGCAGGAAGGCTAAGAAGAACAGACTTCAACCTCAGAGATCCAGGAAGCATATGGGGAGGGCATAAGAGCAAGGAGGGCAGCCAGCTCTAAAAGGTGATGGGAGTAGACTGTAATTAACTGTTTTGAAGGTGCCTCCAGGTGTTATCACTAAATTTAAAGGGCTAGAACAAGACACACCATGTTGTAGGAATGCTTCTGAAAGAGAGTCATTTTATATTAATAGATTAGTATGAACTAAAAAAGGAAGAAAGGGCAGTCACAGAAAAGAGAAGCGCAAAGTTATGTCTGAATGTCATTCTACATCCTAAAAAAGGGGTAGTACCGATTCTTGGGATTTACAAAAATGAACAGGAGACACAGCAGTACATTCTGTCAGTTGACTTGGTTAAGCTTACCTTCACTATGATCTTTTTTTTTTTTCTAATATTTATATTATAGTTATGTTTAGACAATTGAATATGACTCACACTTCAGGGAAGCATCTGTGGAACTAATCAATGGTGCTACTTCTGCCTCCTGCTTTTTATGAGAAGACATTTTCTCTAGGTGTCTTCTGACAATCTCTATTTAGGATGGGGAACTGGTCATGTGTAGTTGGGCAGGGACTTCCAAGCCTATTAGTGTAACTCTTAAGACTTCATATCCCCAGAAAATTCCAGCATGTAAAGAACATGGCAAAAACACAGACCTTTGAAAAGTTTGTGTCTATATTGAGGTCACAACCGAGTGCTATTTTTGAATACCTTCAATTTGGACTCATAATGGCATTACTATTGAGCATCTTGCTTTAAAACTGTTCTGGGTCCTGAGAAACTCAAAGACAAAGGCAGAGGAGTGGCTGGTATACAGGGAGTTTGCAGCCTGCATCTTAAACAAATCTACCTCCATGAATCATGGGGTTTGCCAAGTGTCAGTCTCCTCCAGGTCACTCATAGAGGTGTTAGGTGGAAAAACTGCTGATACTCCTTCCTACTGTTGACATTAATGCAAAAGAGGAAGGAAGACATGGTTTGGCACACCTGACACAATTGTTGGCCATCAGAAAAGACCGGAGATATCAGGGATGTGCGTTTACAAAGAGCTTTACAGCCTGCATGAGTGACCTTGACCTACAGCAGTATCCCCAGAACAACATCTCGCACTCCCTGTTGCTCACTCACCTCCATTCTGCTCCCACCTGCACACCACAGATGAACTCCCCCTTGCAGACAGCTTCATTGGCAGAGACAGTACAGCAGTCCCTGAGTGAGTGGAGATGAAGCCTGCAGAGGTGGTACAGTCAGGATATACTTCACACTACTCCTATTCCTATGCAGTAACTTCCCGTCCTATCCACATTGATCAACTCTATTGTGACAGCTTTTCTGGAAGACTGTTTTTTCCAAAGCAAGCATGGGCCTCTCATTCTCATGATTCTCTTGCTTTTGCTTATGATTCAAAGGACAGTGATCTGCAATCACAAGAGGACAGAAGAAAAAGCCACTTCTGGCCCAGACCCATTTTCACTCAAACATTGTTACAGATATCTGGCTGAAGCGTTCTAATTCAATATAAAAGGGTATTGGCGTTATGCTTTAATTTAGCTTTCTCATGTATCTTCAATGCCACAAAAGTGCCTTTTTCAATTTTAAATCAGGTAGAAATCACCATCTTGACTCTAGTGTAGAGGGTGAAATATCAAAAATATCAGTATCCACATAAGTAATTTTTAATGAATTGAGTCTTTTGTCCAACAACAGATGAACTTGTCCCTTTGGCAGAGTAATACAATCTAATCTGTTCTTAGTTTTGGATTAATTTCAAAAACTGTCTCTCTGTATTTGTGAGCTTTCACTTATCCTCCTCTGTGCTATTTTTCTTTCTTAACATAAACTTATAGCTCTATTTGTACCTTCATTTCTAATTTCTGCTTGTAGGGGGTAAGATGTCTTACTCTGAAAGACCTAGAGTTAAAACAAAAATCCTTCCCAATGTGTAGGTTTATTTGCATTAACCTTGCAGAAATATAAATAATGTATTTCTTATCCTGACTTGAATTACGCAGGCCCTGAGATATTCAACCTGTGGGTTCTACTCTGATACACATATTTTTTATTAGCTGAACCATCTTCTACCCTTTAGATCTTCAGGGAAGTAGAAGACAGACATTGGTGTTGAAACATTCTTCCAAAAAACATCTAGTGTGCATGTTTGATTTATACAGGTTTTTAATCTGGAAAGCTTGGGCTCCCTCTTTTCACTATATATAAAAGCTCAAATAATAAACACAAATAAATACGTATTTTGTATATTAAATTATATAGGTCATAAAAGTCCTTTTAAAAAAGGCAAAATATATTTTGAGTCCATCTACTCTCATGAACCTTCTTAGATTTTCTGTCACATCACAGTTCATGACAAATTTCTTTGTCTCCTTTGCATGATACGCAGCTATTTCTGTTTCTGTTCACCCACTGCCAGACTCTGACCTCAGTAACATTGGTGTTATTCCAGTGTAAATCCAGAGTGGCCCCCCGTGTCTGGATGAAAGTCTGAAACTCCTGGTTCAATCCAGATAAAACAGTAGTAATGCTTGCTGGCAGAAGGCAGCATTTTTTGGGATTTGACAAGGACTGTGACCAGACTTCAGACTGAGAGCAAACATGTATATCCATCTGTTGTCAAGACAATCTGCAGTCCCAGGGCCTGTTGGGTTTGGCTGTGGAGGGTCTGCTGTTGGTCCCCTGGGCAGGATTCACTGGCTATGTTCTCAGGATCCTGCACTCCAGCTTTCTTTCCCACTGCTGTCTGCTGCTGTGGGACCAGCCCCAGTGCACCGTGCAAGAACTCTCTGGACCAGCTTCTTCCTCTTTGGCACAGGCCCTGTCCTACCCTTAGGCAATCATCTCTTCTGAACAGTGTTCTCTGCGCTCAAGAGGCAGGCTGTGCCCTGCAGAACAAGGGGACTTTTTCAGGATATTGCAACACATCCCAGCATAGACGTACAAAGTCCCATTCAATATATTTAGTTATCTTAGTCACACCACAGAGACTACAGAAAGTGTAAGAAACGTTGTTTTTTTTTAATTGGCACCAGTTATGGTATTAAAAGTGGGACCAATTATAGTATTATATACATTGAACGACACAGACATTAACTCCAAACTATATCTTTGAGCTTTCTGACTCACTGATGGCACCATCCCATCAATGTCTATGCAGGCCAAGAGAAACAAAAACAGTTATGCTCTGACTAAGCATCTCACTCTTCAAGGAAGGAGCTACTGCTGGAGAAGTATATCTTGCCGTGTTTCTTTACAGAAAACTGGAACCTTTAACAAAAGCCAGTGGACCATACCTAAATTTGAGTCAACATCAATGGGCTGGGACAAAGAAAATTTGTTTTCATTATGTCCTGCCTTTTCAATTTCATTCCACCCTTCCACTGCAGCAAAATGCTATTTCCTATAACTAAAAGACCAATTATGTTTTCCCTGCTTGACACATCCACACACAGACATACAGATTTGTCTCATTTACTGTGTTCTTACCTCTTCTGGTATTCCTCTACTATACTGTTTGTATTCCACAAGTCTTTTAAAACATCTCCCTTTACTCATCTCCGTTTACTGACTTAGTTGCTAAGCCTCACTTCTGCTCTGTTTCCATTTCAGTTTGGCTGTATACACAGTCCTGCTTCCAGGGTCCTCATACAATTTGCATTTTCTAGATTGCCTAGATCCTTAGTTTTTAGTGAAGTCTGTATCAAAGTGTTATTTTCCCTTATGTTTTTTGACCAGACACTAAATGGACTTCTAACTAGGGAAGAAATTGGAGCTACTTGTGTTACTAATATATCTATGCCAAATAAAATCAATATTAGAATAATTATATTACCATAACCTAAGAACTTCCTGAATCTGTGGGCTTGCAGAGGAAATCCAAGTCCACTGCATGCAAGCATGACATGATTGTCATTTCTATCTTTGTGCATGCTACCCTAGTGAACAGCAGTAGCTGACAGGCACTGGCTGTTCTGGCACCCTCAGAGGGTGGTATTTTTTACCATGCTCAGTGGGCCCATTACTCAGCTGGGAATTGCACCAGATACACTTTTAAAAAACAAACAAAAAAAAAGACACTTTTTAAATGCTTGTTGTAATTACAAACCAGCATAATGCAGATGGTGTCTGCACACACACACTGCAATGGGAGTGCAGAGCACAGCTTTTGGAGATGCTCAGCTGCACCCCACAGCACGACCACATGCCCACTCTCACAACATCCATCTCCCCTGGGCCTCTACTCCCAGAGCTTGGGCAGGCAGACACAGCTTCTCTCCCCCAGCACAGACACAGCTGCAGACTGCCAGTGGAGCCTGACCAGGGCTGATTCAAGCAGTGCAAGGGGAGGAAGGATAACATACTCATGCACTGGCTGCAGTCTGGTAGCCTGACTCCTGATCTGCACCGTTCTTTCAAATATCACCCAACAGAATCAAATGCTTATTGCATCCATTGCATGCTCTTCTGTTCCAGTTCAGAAATTCATCCCTATTCAGCAGAACGTTAGTATGCAAACTCAAGTGTCATTAGAGCTGTCAAAGTAAGGCTGGAGGTGGATAAGTAGGTACCCAAGTAACCCAAGGCCTGTGTCTGCAAGGAAGTTATGCCACTGGCACAACATATCTTACTCATATTACTCGGTGGCTTTACTCAGTGTACTTTTTTGGAGTCACACAAGTCAAGAAGCCCAGGGGCAGAACTACACTTTAATTCTCATCATAGTTATGTTGCAGCTAATTGGAAGACGCTTTGCAAACTTCAAGGATATAACTGAAAATGTCAGGAGGTAGCACATTTCAGTGACTGATAATGTCTGAGGGGCTTGGTATTTTTCCTCCAAGACCCATTTCACTGCAGTGGCAGTGAGCAGTACTTCTGCAGAGCTTTGGTGGTGTGTCATTCAGTGCTCTCATCATGATTCTCTGTCTCAAACACATGCTGAGGTCATGGCCTCACTGGTCCATGTGCTCCTACTGAGTCTGGACAGGGAATCCCCATGGCAGGCTCACAGCTGGCAAGAGGAGTCCATCAGCAAAACAAGCAACATGACATTTGCATCCCTGCTCACACTCCTGTTCCCTGGGGAAACAGAAGACTACAAATGAAGCATGAAGGTACACGGGCACTCACTGGGAAGAGAGCATAATTGGAAGGGAGTTTGAATTTCTACATTTTTGTTCTTGTTTCCAAACGAGCAGTAAACTCACTCTGGGGTCCCTTGCAAAAATATATAAAGCAGAGGAAATCAGGAAATTCTGCAAAAGCATCTTGCTACTGGCCATGAGCTAAAAAGTAAGACTGGAAAAGAGACTCATGGAAAGTTGTTCACTCATCAACAAGATTGTTGTTAAAGAAATTTGTCTAGTAGACTAATATCTCCCAAAATAGACGGTGACGAGTGTTCAACTTCAGAGCCCATCTGTGCAAAAATTAAAATCAACAAACTTATGCTCTGGCAGCTGTGCAGGAACTTTACATAGCCAACTCTCTTCATCAGACAACTGCTTATCTGGATTCTCCCTCTCATGTCTTTTGTATCAACTAGAAACCTCTTCTATACCGAAGGAGAGGACTGTGGACTTTAGTCCCACATATCTGCACAGATCACTGCAGTTAACACAAGGTCCTGCGTACCTCAGATCTACAGCAGATGCACTGACAGCACACAGAGGAGCAGTTAAGTCAACCCTGTCTCATTGCGGTCTTCTGCACTACTCCCATAGCCCACTGGGGTATGGCAGACACACATCAACTGTAAACAGAAGACCTACCTAGGAAATCCCCTTCTCCCCACAAATCCTTACACCTGAGTCTCAATCCATCTTTTTTTCTAAACAAGCTGCTGTTTCTAGCTATTTTCAATACTCTAGTTATTATGGACAAGAAAAGTTTGTCACTACCTTTGTAACAGGCTCTGTTTAGGTACTGGAACAGTGCTCTAAGTTCTCTCCAGAGCCTTCACTTCTCCAGGCTGAACAATCCCAACCGTCTCAGCCTGTCTTCACAGGAGAGGTGTTCCAGCCCTCTGATCAACCTTCATGGCCCTCCTCTGGACCTTCTCCACCAGACCCATGTCTTCAATGTCCTGAGGACCCCAGACCTGGACACAGTACTCTAGGTGGGGTATCTGGAACACTTCTGGGTCTTTGAAGTATCTCTCCTGAGGTAGTCTATGCTAAAGATGTACAAAGCCTCTGGGCCAGTCATGACAGGGTGCTTTTACCACTCATTCCCATTGGCTTACCTCAGTTTCCAACACAGAGAGGTCTTGGGATCCTCGAATCACTCCAGAAATGCAGGTGGATTCTGCCTTTTTGTAACCTAATGTCACTAGGGTACACTGTGCACCAGCGCCCACTAGAGCTTTATCCTTCTGTGGGACTGATGCGCCAGGCCGTTGGACCCACACAATTCAGTAAACCAGGTTGTCCTTCTCCTCCACCTGGCTGAAGTCAGGGCCCTGCTAGCCCTCATTAGCTACTTCATTACCTGCTGGCTTTGGCTGCAAAACAGAAGTCCCTTGATCAGGCTCAAAAGTACCATCAACTCTGCTCAACAGACACTGGAGAAGTAATTTTCCTGGACGGATGCTTTTTGGCTGTTGTTTCTCCTTGCAGTTCCTGTATCCAAGCTTCTAGTCTCCATGTAGGTTCCCCATCCCACTTTTTCTTGGCCTCAACATGGTCACTCAGGAAGAACTACAGGGTTGCACGTGGTGTGGGCCACTGGCACCCTTTCTGTTGAACAGAAAAAGACTGATTTAAAAACCAAGACCTTGGTTGGGGTGTTGGAGTAAGAACTATGCTCAGTAGTAAGACAAGACCCATGTGGGGGGTTGGTTTTGAGATTTGGTATTTCACCTTTGCCCACCAAAAGGGTCAAGCTTTTTTTTGTGGCCTGAGTGCAACACCCGAGTTGTGACTCTGTCTTGAGTCTGACAGGATTAGCTACCTCCAACTCATACAATTAGACCTCAAAAGGTTAGCTACCTCCAACTCATACAATTAGACCTCAAAAGGTTGAAGGAGAAAAGTCAGGAGAATATGGTTATTTTCCCCAAGACACCGTGCAGTTTATAAAGTGAATGACTGGATTTTTTTACACTACACTGCAGCCAGCTCACAGATCTTTCAGCAAGGTAAGTCAGAAACTAGAAGAAAAGATATCACAAGGAGAGTCGCTGACCATGATGGTGCCAGAAATTTCAGGTTAGTGTGTTGAATCATAGGTTCTCCTGGTATGAAGGCATCTGAAAAGAAGCCCAAAATGTGTCTATTTCCAGAGGTGAGAACACAATGAAACAGTACTTAAACAAAACCCTCTTCCCACCCTATGTCTCGCACCCAATACACTTCCTAAAATCTCACCTAAAAAAAGCAGTTTCTGAAATGTCTCTAGGAGGGCACATGGTATCTTTCTATTTTTTAGTTAGACCATTCAACACATCCACCATTCTCTGATCTGTCTAGTGTGGGGATGTATGTCTCTGATCTCCGAGGGACAATTTAGGTATGACTGGTGTTATTGGCCTTCCAGGCTAACAGTAACAGCCATCATTGAGGGTTTTCCTGCACAGTGCTCAGCTGCTGACTTGGATCTACGGCAAGCTGCATCACGAAACAGCAAATCACCTGCACTGTGCCTCCGGAAGTTCTGCATAAACAGAAATAGTTTTCCTTAATCGTTTCTTCCAATACATTGATGACTTTTCTGTGAGTGTGTAACCAGATCTGCATGAAATGATGGTAATAGCAGCCTGTAGCAATGGGGGGAAAACCAGTTTTTATTCCCTTGCATGAAATGTCAAAACATGGATCAGACTGGCTGAACATCCAGAAATTCTTTCCATCGGATCACCGGATTTGCCAGCCATTCTAGGATGTCTTTTCAAAAAATGAAGATGACTTATGAAATTGTCTAGCTTGAGTAAAGAGAGATACTGTTTCCAAAAGGAGGGGTGAGTTTATTTTGGAGTTTTATATTATCTGTTTTTAAAGTCTTATTTTTAGGGATTGCTCTTCTTTCCAAAATAATCTGAGATGCTTTATGTCATAGCAAAGGGACCCTAAAATGGTCTTTCTTTATTTAAATTTAATATTATCGTATTCTTAGCATTTAATATAATCCTTTTAGAGTCCATTAGGTCTTGTCCAAGTTGCCGATCATGTAAAATTCCAAAATATTTAAACAGAGACCAGCAACAGCACAATGATTAATAAACAAAATATGACTAGTCAGCTTTATGGGCAAAATGAAGTGCTCATTTGGGTATTTCTTTTTCTTGTGGGGGCACAAGGAGAAGGGGAAAGAAAAATGGATCATCCTTGCAGAGGGCAACTGATGAAATTTTAACTTACGTGGTAAATGGCTCTTCAGCGATGAAATTGAGAGGAAGAAAAACAGGTGATGTACAGTCTTCAAAGACTTATCTATACCTTTCTGTTCAGGAATTTGGTGTGTCAGTGCAGCAATCAGAATGAAAACTGATAGGTATGGATTACTAACTCAATTTAATATTGCATACATCAGCTACAGATGGTGGTGACAAAATTCTGTCAGATTTCTCTGCTCCGTATGCACAATCAGCAGAACTTCAGGGAAAAGTAAAAGAACATTTGGACAGTCTGTGCTCTGCCTGCTTACAAAATGTGAAGCTTGAACAATTAGAGATGTGATCAGTGAGAATAAAAGCTGCCGGATATATACACATATGCACATATGCATACGTGTATATACAGCATATGCATAGACACACTGCACATTCATGCTGCACTGAATAAGCAAGAAGTATTTGCCATCTCAAGAAGTCATAGATGAAAACTGTGTGCTGGAACATTCATAAAATGGTAAATCTGACATCATTGTTCCTACCTTTGTCACTAGAGTTTCTCAGTGTGTCCTTCTTTGGCAATGCATTTTAGTGTCAAGACACCCAACCTTCAAAGCCCTCAACTTCTTGAAGTTACTGACTCTCAGATGAAGGCAGAGCCCATCCAAGAGCATCTGCTGTGCTGACTGCAACCAAGTATCTCAGCCCGAACACAAAGGAAAATTGCACTGCTCCTGAGCAGTCACCAAACCCTCAGACCAGTTCTTCTGGTTAAACCAAGATTGTGTTTCAACTTCACTGTGCCCATCACATTTTAATGTTTACCAGGCTCACACCAGTACTTAAAACCCTGCAGTGAGTCTTATACAACAGCACCTCTGCACTACATCCTTCACTGCTTGGCTTAGGAGGTGACACATGGTTCCACTCAGCTTGGCTGCCACTGTTTTGGCAGAAGCACAGTTCCCATGGTGGCAGTGCAGTGCACACACTCCAGTTTCACCCTGGTGAGAGACTGGATCTCTGCATCAAGACACTTAGAAGCTGCTTTTGGCCTGATACTCCTGCTGCTGGGGACAATACCCCATGTCACAGTGGGCTGCATCAGCTAACCCCTGAAACCTGTCAGACTTCAAAGCTGCAGGGAGCCAAGGCTGGGCCAGCCGGGCAGCCTGGCAAGTGGGAAGAAACATCACTTCTTTGCCAGCCTAGCCAGGGCTCCAGGCAATAACAGAAGGCAAGGCTGAGCTACTGTTGTGGGACAAGAGGAGCTGGAGAAGGAGACAACCCCATGACAGAAGCACAGGAGAGGCCATGTCTCAAGAATCTCACACTTACAGATTCACTGGAGTAGGACAATGCTAGGTTACCTTTTGTAGGTAGTAACAAACTTTTTCTGTAACAGGAAAGTTACTGCACAGTCTATATAGTATATAGTGTATCATACAGGCCATGATTTTCCCTTGTCAACTGCTTCCCCAGATGCAGTTTCCAGACTGAGGATAAAAAGTCAATCCCATGAATACAGCAGTAGCTGCTTTTATTCAGTCCTTCCCAAGAAAACCAGGTGGATACATCAGCAGGGCTGTTTTTTGTCAGAAGATAGATTTACAAAGGAAAGGTTTACCTCAAGTGACCTTAAACTAAAGATGTTCCCTATGTCCTTCAACTTTGTAGTGGTGGATTTCTATTTGGGGAAACAAGCCAAGATACAGGTGTTGACACCTATGGAGAATGATTTCAGATTGTTACGGGACACTGCTTTATGCATAGAGACCATCTAACCTGAGTACTTCAAATGAGTTTATGTTGCTAAGATTTAGTATTAGCAACTTTTCCATAGGAAAGGTGATATTTCAACTGGCAACTTCAAATTTCAAATAAAATACGACAGCTGGAAAAATATACATACTGGAATTCACAAAATTCCCATGAAAACAAGAGAGGAAGTCTTCTCCTAGTTTGAAGTTGTATGTGGAAAAGACATTAGATACTGTCATAATCTGAATTGAAGCCCGATATCTTTTATCCTGTCATTAATGTGGAAAAATCACTGACTTAACTGGTAAAAATAATGTCTATATGAGCAGTCTTCAACTTTTTATTTCAGTTTCTCAGAATGTGGAACTTAAGGTACTTCAGTGGAGCACAAGGCTGGAAAATTCAGCCTAGAAATGCTACTGTTTAAAGGCACTATACTAGGGAAGCATATAAAATCAGCTTGCATTTCTTTTTCCTTTCTTCATAGCAGTATTTTAAGTTCATAGAGATCACAAGGAAAGAGAAATAACACAGAGTTTTTTCAATATGGTTAAGATTCAGATATTTAGACAAACCCAGCTAAAGATCCAGATTTTGAGACAGCAAGTTAGTCCAAATATTCTCACATCCATCCATGAGGCAGGTGATGGTCAGTATCTCACCCAATAAATCACCAGGAGAAGGTCCACAGAATCCCATACTACTTTGATTTTATTTCCTTACAGTCTCAGAAGAAATGCCAGATATTCTGATCTTACGTAAGGGAGTATGTGCTTTATATTGCATGAACATTGTAAGAGCAGGAGTTCAACCAGCAACCCTACTTAGAGTAACCAACAGTCAAAACCAATTGAGTTAAGTAGGCTTTTGGGTCAAATATTCGAATCCTGTGGATTTGTCCAATTCCTGGTTAGCAAGAAATTAAATGTAGAAATTAAATGTATGTTTCTCAGGGTACTAGAGGAACATAAAGCTATCATGACACAACTAAAGAGAAACAGCTGTGCACCAAACACACTGAGATCTAGAATGCAGGGCTGCTCACAGATGACTTTTTTTATCTCAAAAGAAACTGTGGACAACTTGGAGGAGCTGATATTACCAGGATTTCTGCAAGTAATCCTGCCCTGGAATGCTGGACACCCATCACTGGTGGTGAGGAAGCAGAATAAGCTGAGAGTAGTGTGCTGCTATCACAATTGTTTTTAATCGCTCCAGTTACAGAACAAGAAACAACTCTAGTTCCCATTCAAACCAATGGCAAATCATTGGTCAGATTTTCTTTCCTTACTATGAAATTCTCCTTGCTTTTTTGAAAGTTAGAGATTGTTTTTAGTGATATTCTATTTTCTCATCAACATGCTACTCTTACTTCTAGGCAATTCTATAACCATGTATGATTCAATTTACAGAATCAAATATAGGCCTCAGTGCAAATTTCAGTTTTCTGCTTATTATCTTTCATATTTCTCACTACTTTTACTTACAGATTTTAGTGATGCTCAGTTTTTCACATTTTCCTGTGTAATGCCTCTTGCTGCCATTATCAGTTTTCCATTAAGACCTCAGGATTATATCATACTCTCCAGTACACTCAGCTGTCTAAAGGAAATTTTCAGCTCAGTTTTCACTGTGAAGAAAAGAATTTGCTGGACAGCACATGAAGTTCCAGATGTGACAAAGTCTGGCTCTCTGACTCCCTGATGTGAAGTACAGCAAAGTGTTAATAGTTTTTACTGAGTAGTCAGCTTGAAAAGGAATAGGGGATTTAAGACATCCTTTATTGGTTGAAACTCCAGACAAGTGGACAACCCTCAAAGGTTTTTTGTGAGGGTTTTTGGTGTCTCATGACCTACTGAATCTTGCATTTGTATTACCCTGGGCAAACTTCTGTGGTTCTCATTACAATTTATGTATAACCTGCACTGTTTGCAGCCAAGGCCTAAAGATGAGAACAAATCTCTGAGGAGTTAAAACTAGCAAAAGAGTAATCTGACCCCAGAGGCAAACAGGAGAAGAGCGACTGGGAACAGGGCCCCTTCAGGTAAAATCTGAACTGCCACCCATTAACCATGCCAAGGAAATGGGGACACTGGAAACAGTCTCCATCAAGCCTTTTTAAAAATGGACAAGACTACACATGCCATGTGATGACAACACGCTCTCAAAATTAGACTTGTATCAATAAAAAACCTGTCTATTCTTCATCCTGTTTTCTACTCTCCCTGCTAAAGCCAGCATCATCTGCAGAGAATGCCCACATCTAGAAGAGAGATTTTATGAGAGTGAGATGTCCTTCCAACAGTTTCCATCCTTTAGTCCTGTTCTGTGAGGTCATGGGACTCCACAGACCTGTTATCTTTCAACAGGTAGTTGGTTATTTGGTTCTTGGGGTCAAAGTCTGGGCTGGAATGACAGGTCAAATGTGCATTTTGCATATCAGAAATGAACTAATTCTGCTCCAAGAAATGCTTTCAAACTCTACTCAAGCATCTGAGGAGAAGGCAAACAAAATCCATTGCATGTCTGGCACTCCTAATACATCTAGAAGTTAAAATGCAAGGTGAAAAGCATGTCATAGATGAGCCTCTGCAGCACCTCATAAACCGCACCCACTCCTCAGTGTAGCAGCCAGACTTTGTTGTTCACGGGCTAATAAGAATTTTTCTTTCATTACGGTTTTTTTCAGCAAGAGACCCCTAACCACAAAACTGAGGGAAAAAAAAACAAAACAAAACAAAAACCCCCCAAATTCTGTTTGGAGCAAAAGTAGCCACTCAACAAAAATTGGAGAGGAACATTTAGCTGCCAGGCACACCAAAACCATCAGGACATACTATGCAGGATGTGGCAAAGAGCTGGAGGAAAAGGGCATGTTATTCAGATCTGCTGGGCAGCATGGGAAAAACGAGAAAAGGATAAAAAATTATTTCAAGTCAGAAAAACAACAAAAAGTGCAAAGAGTTGGAAAGGAGGGGAAGAATGGGAATTTATTGCACCATTTGGGAGGAGGTAATGGTCAGGACTAGATCTGGGATGTATCTAAGGAGCTACGCTTTTAAGAAAGGGTCCACAGTACAACATATGGGAAGCCATGTAGAGGACATTGCAAAGCAATTTCAAAAGCAGGATATGATGCAGGAAGCAAATCCTCTGTATCCCTCTCCAATAATAGCATGCATGAAGCAATTCTGCAGGATTGAGCTCTGATATGCCAATTCTCACAGTGACATAGTTCAAAAGAACAAAAACCCAGAGAAAGAATGTCACCTTGATGTTATCTGTCCAGGTCTCATCCCTGCACTCTTCCCCAGAACTCTCCTCTCTTGCTGAATCCTCTGCTGTCGTGGTTTGACACTGGCCCGACACCAGGCAGTCACGAGAGTCACTCGCTCACCCTCCCTTGCCACAGCTAGGCAGAGGAGAGAGGGGAAAAAAGTTAACGAAGGCTTCATTAGTTGAGATAAGGACCAGGAGAAAACACTTCAAGGGCACAACAGGCTTAACCTAAAGTTGCGAAGTGAATTTATTGCTAACAGAATCAGAGGAGGATAATGAGAAGTAAAATAAACCCTTAGAACACCTTCCACCCCCCAGCCCCTCCCTCCTTCCCACAGACAGCGCAGGGAGGCAGGGCATGGGGATTTGGTCAGTTCATCACTGAGATTTCTTTCTGCTGCTCCAGGAGAAGAGTCCTTCCCTTCCCTGTGAGGCCGTGGGGTCCCTCCCACAGGAGACAGCTCTCCGTGAACTTCCCAGCGTGGGTCCACTCTCCCGAGCAGCAGCCAAACCGCACCTGCTGCAGTGTGAGCCCCTGCCACGGGCACACAGCCCTCCCAAAACTGCTGTGCCGTGGGTCTCTCTTCCCACGGGGTGCAGTCCTCCAAGGACAGGCTGCTCCAGCCTGGAAGCAAGGGCCCTCTCTCTCCACCGGGTCTTCCACCGTATCACAGCCTCCTCCAGGCATCCACCCGCTCCGGCACGGGCACCTCCCCCACGGGCTGTGGGTGGATCTCTGCATTCCCCATGGACCCAAGGGCTGCAGGGGCACAGCTGCTTCACCAGGGTCTTCACCATGGCCTGCAGAGGAATCTCGGCTCTGGCACCTGGAGCACCTCCTCCCCCTCCTTCTTCACTGACCTTGGTGTCCCCATGTTGTTTTCCTTCATATTCTCACCTCCTCCTCTTCTCTGACTAGAATCCCAAAATCTTGTGATTTTATTTTGATTTTCTTCTTAAATACGTCTTCACAGAGGCGTTACCAACCTCTCTCGTTGGCCCAGTTCTGGCCAGCAGCATGTCCATCTTCAGAGCCATCAGCCATTGGCTCTGCTGGACATGGTGGAAGTTTCCAGGAGCTTCTCACAGGAGCCATCTTTGTGGCCCCCCTGCTACCAAAAAACAGGCTGTGCAAAACCAATACACCTGCTTTTAGATTTTACATCATCTCTTTGTCTTCTCCTGTACAGGAGTGAGCTTAGGGTGGTAGGTGCTGCAGCCCTGCCCAGGTGCACAGCCTCCCCTGGCAGCCAGACGGTGACTGCTGCAGCCACATGGAGCAGACAGCTGCATACCGAGAGTCACACGGCAGGGGCAGCAGGAAACCAAAATTCAGCAATAACATTTGATGCCAATTCTCCCACTACTTTTTCTCAGTGCCTTAAGCAAAAGGCCTGTACCTTAAACCAGCCTCTTCCAGATACAGTGCTGAGACAGCTCAAGGGCTCAGAAGTGCTGGAATTCCATGGGGCAAACAGACCTGCTGGCTTGAAGTTTTCACTCTGCTGATCTTTCCTCTCTGCGTCGGCTGCACAAACTTTTTAAACAGAAATCTTTCCACTCCTCACCTTTTTGGTGGGTCCTGATGAGATATACTGATCCCTTGCCTGTACCCATCCTCAGCACACCTTGCTTCTTGCTAGTCTGAGATATGAAATGCTAATTATCTGACAGCCTTGGAATATGATGAACCTCTCTCATGGTTTACCATGATGAACCTTTCTCATGGTCAGCAACTCAGCCCCATGTAGCTGCTTGTTCATTTTCCTTAGCTGGATCAGGGAGAAAATTAGAAGGGTAAAAATGAGAAAACTCATGAGTTGAGATAAAGACAGTTTAATAATAGTAAGTAGAAAGTAAAAACCATGCACACAAGAAAAGCAAACCCAGGAATTCATTCCCATTGGAAGGTAGGTGTTCAGCCATCCCAAGTAAAGCAGGGCTCCATCACACATAACAGGGACTTGGGCAGACTAAAACTGTCACTCTGAACATTTCCCCCCTTCCTTTTTTACCCAGCTTTATATGCTGAGCACAACACCATACAGTATAGAATTTTTCTTTGATCAGTTGAGGTCAGCTGTCCTGGCTGCGTTGCCTCCCAAACTTCTTGTGCACCCCCAGCATCCTCTCTGGTGGTATGGGGTGAGAAGCAGAAAAGGCCTTGCTGTGCAAGCACTGCTCAGCAATAACAAAAACATCCCTGAATTATCAATACTGTTTTCAGCACAAGTCCAAAACATAGTCCATACTGGCTACTCTGAAGAAAATTAACTCTATCTCAGCCAAAGCCAGCACAATCTCCTTCTGCCTAGCCCTGGCAAGGCAGTGTAGGACATTTGCTTATAGCTGCCAGCCAGGGAGGGCAGAGGTTTCTAAGGGTGAAGGAGCTGACATGAACCAATTTTCTCCCATCCAGCTTGAAGGGTTTGCTACAAGAAAATATGTTAGATATTTGTTTGCTCTGGCTGTGAGTGCACAATAAGGAAGAGTTTAAGGACAGCTGATCCTGCCTTTGGGCAAGGGAACATTGCAGAACACCCTTGCTGGCTCTTCCCACCCCATGAGAATCTCATGCCATTTAACAATAAAAAGTGCAAGGTGCAGCACCTGGGCCAGGGCAACCCCCAGTATCAATACAAGCTGGAGGATAGACAGATTAAGAGCAGCCCTGCCAAGAAGGACTTGAGAGTGCTGGTGGATGAGAGGCTGGGCATGAGCCAGCAATGTGCGCTTGCAGCCCAGAAAGCCAACTGTATCCTGAGCTGCATCAAAAGCAGCATGGGCAGCAGGGTGAGGCAGAGGATTCTGCCCCTCTCCTCTGCTCTGCTCTGCTCTGGTGACCCCACCTGGAGTCTCTCGGGTCCCCAGCATAGGAAGAACATCGACCTGTTGGAGCAGGTCCAGAAGAGGGCCACCAAGTTGATTAGAGGGGTCCTCTCCTATGAGGAAAGGCTGAGAGAATTGGGGTTAGTCAGCCTGGAGAAGAGAAGGCTTCAGGGTAACCTGATTGCAACCTTTCAGTTCCTGAAGGGAGCCTACAAGAAAGATGGAGATAAATGTTTTACAAAGGCATGAGGGTAGTGAGGCACTGGAACAGGTTGCCCAGAGAAGCTGTGAATACCCCATCCCTGGAAGCGTTCAAGGCCAGTTTGGATGGAGCATTGAGCCACCTGGTCAAGTGGAAAATGTCCCCACCTATGATGGGGGGTTGTAACGAGATTATCTTTCAGGTCCCTTCCAACACAGGCCATTCCATGATTCTTTGACTCTATGATTTTTCTCTGCTAAGGGGATCACATGGACTGACAGTTTTAGAGTTGCACACCAAGCACCCCCAGGGGTAGAAACAGACTAAAGCAGCCCTTTGCTGCTTTACCTCCCCACCATCCTGCTTCCCTCCAGCAGATTCCCAACAACTGGCTTTGACCCCTGTGAGGAGCTGAGCTATCCATCAGTCATGCCAGGTACTCTCAGGGTTTGGTGTGGTTTCTGCACACTCCCCAAACCACATGGCTTATCAGTGGGAAAAAAAGCTGGTCCACAGCAGGTCTACAGCATCATGAGGGAGGGGGTCAAAATCTTTGCCACTTCCTCGGTAATACTTCCACAGACACAATGATTTCTTGCTAGGAAGCTAAAAATCCCAATATGGTCTTTGTGACAGCAGACATCCTTTTGTGGATTATTGCCAAAACTCAGAAGCCTGTAAAGCAAGCTGGGAAGTGTCCACTGGGGAAAGAAATCCCCCCTGCCTTTCATGAGAAGTTAATAAATGTCAGAGAAAAAATCTGAAGACGTAATAATGGCTGTGAGGATTAACTTTCTCTTGCAGCAGCAGTGCCAGATTATTTATTAGAGGTACATTTTTCCTCTTTGAGGTTTGTTTGAGGGTTTTTCCCTTAAAAATAGATAACCAAGGGTTTATGAATGAAAGACAAATTGGTAAAAAATCAACTTGACCCACAAAATTAAATTTCAGTGTCAAAACCCCTGGATTTAGAACAGAAGGAAGAAGTGTATTTCATGTAGACATCCTGCTGCAAAAAGGAAGGCCACTGGAGATTAATGAGGAAATAAATAGGAACAATATATGAGGACTAAATAAGGAGGAAGTTTGGGTTGTAAGAGATGAATGAGGAACATATACTTGCTCTAGCTTTGTCCTCAGATGCACAAACTGAATTGTATTTTACGGCTTTCAAGGTAAATTGAAAGGTGACTGAACAGCAAAGAAACTTTCTGAAGAGTTTTCACTCATAGTCCTGCTGGGACTCTTCCCCTCAGAGGTGGGAAAGGCTATATATGCTAACTCTGCAGTTTTTGGTGATGAGCAGAGGAAGTCCCTCAACAGAAAGCTTTGTTGGCACATGCTTCCTCCTTTCGAGCGTGAGACCAGTGAAAAGGCCTTGGTTTTGCACAGAAGTCACTGAACTGCAGCTGAATAGGCCTTAGTTAAGTTGCTTTTTAAATGACATAATTAAAAGCAGCAACAAAAACCTTAAAAGGCATTATCCAGTCATATTCTCACTGCCACATGTGTGCACACATATACAAATGCTCTTGCTGTCAGAAAAATTTGCTATGTCAAAACAAATTTAGCCCACAACTTGAGATAAATATTTAGACTACAAAATGTTGTAAGAATTAATATAATTATAATTTTGAAATTGCATTTTTTTATTTCTACATTGACTTTGTTTTTTTAAATAGCATAAAAAGCACATCTTAAAATAATAAAATAAATTATAATAGAATTATTTGTTCTGTTTCAGATGGAATAAAATGTCTCAAATGAAGCTAGGACAGACAAAATGGATTGTTTAATTATCATTAAATCCCCTGTTTCAGTACCAATTTTCCCCATCTTCTATCCCTTCTATTAATTTTCATTTCAATGCTAACCTAAGCCATTTTCTGTCCCCATTTGCCTTCTGAGGTTTTGTCCCAGAGCCAAAAACTGCTTTCCCGACTGAGCTCTTGACTCACTCACTGTCTCCACTCCTGACACGGATCAGCCATAACCAGGGGTGTCCCCCATGGTATCTGAGACCCTCAGCTCTGCAGCATGGCAGCCCACCACCATTTCCATTGGTCTCTTTCCCTGCACACTAGGGGGTTTTCTTTCTTATTTCAAGTCCCTAACCAGGTGCAAAGATGGGAGGAGGTGTGTTTGAATTGCTCTGGTCACTATATCCAAAATCACGACAGCCTGAGAGGAACATGACCTGCCACGGGGGCAGCTGCCACGTGGGCCAGACATGACAGTGGAGTCTCTTGTATGTTCAGTATAAGAAAAGGGACTAGGCAGGCCTGCCTGAACACCCTGGCCACCTTGGGTCCCATTATAAGCAGTGTAGGAAATCCCATATCCTGGATTCCTCTCAAGTAACACATGGTTTTTTCCTGCAGCTCCATCAAAATCCAGCTCTTCCTTGTAAGAGAAAAGTTGGCATAATGCAGATCTATTGAAAAAGGATTTCATAAATCACTTTTACCCTGGTTCACGTCCAGCAAAGTAGGTGTACACCACGGCTATTGTACAGGTCAAGGCCAACTGTGTGGTGACCCTTTGCCTGACCCCACTCATTCCGAGCTTTTCTTACCAGCATCCTGCAAGGGCTGTAGAAACTGAGGATGGATTCTGCCCACAAAGTTTTGGCGTGATGAGAAGTAAAGAACAAAGTATCAAGCTGTACTTTCTATTGCAAGCCCCCTTCAAATTCAAAGTGACAGGGCAGAAGGCCTTCGCCAGCCCACGTGATTTTTCCTTCATCTGTCCAAAGAAGAGAGTAAAAGTGACATTAGCCTCCTCCTGTGGAGGGAGTCTGACCCATGAGCTGTCACTGGTGTTTGGGAAAGTCAGCTTGGACCAGTACGAGAAGGACATTCTCTATAGTAATCTGGCCATACCTCTGATTAGTGAAACAGCTGCTTCCCAAAAAATCAGTGCAGGTTTTGTTTAGATTTGCCAATTTTTTGCTTTTACTATGTCTAGGAAAAGCTGGATCTAAAATTATTGGTCTGAGCCTAACCTTTCCAAACAAGAATCTTTCTGTCTATTGCACAACCAAAATGAGCAGTATTTTAAATACTTTTTTTAAAAAATGGTTATCCTTTTGGTCTTTCTTGGCAGGTTATTTAAATTATGCCTAACAAATGGATTCATTGAGAAATCCATATGCCTTTCAGAAAGTAAATACAGTTCAAATTTGAATAAGTTCCTATATCTGATGCCAAGCTTTCATGGAAAATGCCCACTAATGTTTATCACAACATCAGAGACATGAGCCAAACTTTTGTCAATGCACCACATTATACTTTGGGGTGGAAGGGGTGGAATTATATATTTAGAAATAGCTTATATTAGGCAGCAGTTTTACTGTGAAGAGCTGCATGGAGGAGATTGCCCACAGGCTACCACCTCTCCCAACAGGCAGCATGACACAGTGCAATAGCCTGGCAGGGGAGCAGGATGGGGAGTTCCAGCCCTAAGTCAGAATTTCTTGCCTTTTGTGGGTTTAAGCCATATATGGACTCACCTAATTTTTGATGGGTTTTTTACAGCTGAAATATAAACCCTGAAAACAGGGAATGAGGATGAAAAAACAGACTATGCCATGACCACAGTCCACAGCTCTCCTGGGAACTGCCATAGTCACAGACTACAGCTGAGTTTCAGATATTCTATTGAATTACAGAACGGGCTGTTATTAGGCTCCCCTCCCCTTGAGCTCATTATATACAGTGGTTTGCCATCATTAAACCTGTCTAACAACTTTTGTCCATAAACTGCTTAGCATATAAAAATTTTCCAAACACTACAATTTGATACATTAAGGCAGCAATACACATTCAGTGGGACTGTGTGTCCCAGGGTAATGATTCCCTTCTATCAGTTTAGGGCTGGGACATTGTAGATTTATGACAGTGAGTATTATGGGGAGGTGGATTCACCAGTTGACTGGTGCAGGCAGCCCTGCAATGTGATCAATCTTTGTTTGTTAAGGAAATTCCTGAACCTCATACATTAGTCTGGTAGTCAGCCTAAAAGGAAAAAAAAATGGTATTACCTTTATAGAAATAAAAAGCAATAAGCCCAGTCAGGACACCCACTCATTTGGGGGAAGCTCAGTTTCAAGTGATGCAAATTATGGGTTCAGTTTCTTCAGGAGGTCTGCTGCTTGTGGCTCTGCAGTCATTTAATGTTACTGCATGCTACTCCACGGTTGTTTCATTTCACCTCCTGAAGTGATTGCAATTCAAGATGGAGGGAGGAGAAATGCACCTGTGTCTGCAGTGACTATAGAACTGATTTCAAGTCTCTGACAAAAAAGTATCGCAACAAGTACGCAGCTTTTTAAGAGAGCAACTGAGTCCACTTATTCATGAAGGCAAGCTGAGATTATGACATTACAGGCTTAGCAGGTGAACAAATTTACAGAATTCCATATTATTTCTGAAAATTGCCTCTTTGGGAACACTTTTTGCAGGTTATATTCTACTTCTTAAAAAAAGCAAGAGACTGCCTTAAGCAAATTAGTTGGCTTACTGTGAGATAGCTAAAGGAAAAAATAAGCTCATTGAAACTTCCCCACGGAGAAGCTCTAAGGGACAGGACTGGCACTGGGGTGTTTGCACAATGCCTGGTACAATGGGTCCTAACCTGGTCATGCCCTTTGGTTGTTACTGCAGAGCAAACATTCAACAACAAAGAACTAGCAAGTAATGCTCAGGTCAAGCTCAGCTACCAAATCTGCATTGTATGTTCCCTGCATGCCTCCTCAAGCAGTGAGGCTGCTGCTACCACTGCATATAAAGACTGGCTAAAGCCAAAGGAAAAGTCTGTGGACCCCACAGCTTCTGCCTAGGTGTCTGATGCACTGGCTGGAATTTCATCAGATGCTTCCTGTCTTTCATGGATGTTCCCACTGCTGTGGGAGGGCATTTCTGTGATGATGAAAAATCTTCATCCCACAGGAAACACTATCATGAAAATATCTGCAGACATCAAAGATAGAGATTTTAGCAGTGGACAGTATCTGCTGGGCACCTTTCTGCTATAGAGAACACCCTCTGAGCAGTCAAAGAGCAGAGTTTAAAGAGCACTTCCATGTGCATCGATCAATAATGTGCACCCATGACAACTAAATTGCAAGTCATGCACCAGATGATCTATGGCAAATATCTCTGCCCACAAAACTCCACAAAACAAATGTATCACGTCCAGTGTTAAGCCAACATTGTGTGTACATTTCTCACAAAGATTGACAGTAGTTCCTACCAGCATCGGAAGCCACTTTTTCTCTCTTCTTAGTAGATTACCTTTGGGATGGCTATTAGTGCAGCCCTGCAGAGTCTCTGCTGCTAAATGCACTGTCTTCATAAGAGCAACAGCAACAGCCTGGTCCAAGGTAGATGCTGTAATCATCAGATACAGACATTCTTCCTGGGGTCAGAGAACGGCACATGGCAAGCTATGTCTGTAAGACCCTGGTGACAAACCTGGGGCTATCTGGGTTGAGGTTTGGAGGAAAACTGATTAGCTTAAAGTTCTTAGAACTTCTGTTACCTTTTAATAACTTTATGAAATGTGGTGTATGTAAAGAGCTATGACAGCTGTAACAAAGGAGATGCTGCTTCCAAAGCATCTAGCACACAGCACAAATGCCTCTGTGTGACCCCACAGGGGTCCATGACTTCAAAAACACGCAAGAATGGTTTTGCCAGAGTAGAAAATACAGCCTTAAATATTTGACATTATTGGTGACAGAGGGTTGAGAAGAAATGAAAAGCATGTCAGAAAGCTCAATCTACAGAAAATGTGCTATTCAATTTTATAGTTCCATAAAAAATGAAAAAGAACCATTCACAGCTGGTGAGAAGGAAGCCCAAACTCTTGGTTTCGCTTCCGCCACTGGCTGATATTTATAGGGTTTTACTTATAAACAACACTTACATAAATCAGTCAAATCATAGTTTACACCACTATTGCAAAGCAGACAATCATGTATTTGTTGCTTCCTAAACAACAAAGACTGAGGCGAGGAACAAGAGATGCAAATCCTTCTTCAGTGGGTAATTTAACCCAAATCCAACTGCCTGGTTTGCAAAGTGTATGAACAGCCTGCCGAAACCCACATAAAAGACTTCAAGCTGAGGAAGAGCTTCTCTTACTAGTTTGCATGCTGACATTTTTAATAAGTACCTTGTAGTGCATTTTCTCCCTGATTTAATCGTAATTGTTGTTTTGCTAAATTTTGAATTAATATAACTGTTATTCTGCGCTACTTGAAGTGTTCAAGTAACTGTATAAGGCTGTATGAGTAATTCCCCTGTCATGAAGAACTGCTAGTGGACAGCTTGGTTGGAAATACTTCTGAAGAGCATTTCACAGGACACCCAGGACACACACCTGGTTGCACAGAGATATTCCACTCCTCTTGCTGAACCTCACCTAATGACCCATCTAGCACTGACCTTACGTCAGTGGCTGTCAAACACTAGTGACCAACAGAATTACTGACAGTCTGAAGAGAAGCATGTGGTGCTGGTCCCTCCTTCTGCTGCAAGAATCAGCATGAGAAGGCAGCAGAGAAGCAAGCACAGAACAGCAATGCAGAAGTGAAATTGTGAGAAATTGCTCAAGGACAAAAGATTAAAAACCAAAAGGACTACAGCTTTATCATTTCCTCAAAGCATTGGTTAAATTAAGATTGGATGTAATTACAGAAAGGTTTCCTTGCAATTACTTTTCCACATCAGAATGTACTGCAGGAGCTCCACAGATGTCTTGGATTGAGGGAATAAGCCAAGGAAAGGGGTTGTGGTTAAAATGAAGGCCATGTAGTCACTGCAGACACGTGACTCCTCTTCAAGCACACGTTCACCAAGAACATATTCCCTGAGAGAAAATTATCACAGAACCAAGTACATCTCCCTCAGGAATGCCTGTCTTCCTGCTCCAGGCGCTCTTCATCAGCTTTGTTCAAACTGCAGAGAGGCGACCACATACACACACACATGAGGATGAGGTGGACGTCTCCAAAGCACATTCATTGTCTACTGTCTTTAGCTGTGACTTAAGAAGGGACTCTGTTCTGCACCCCAGTATGGACATACTCCAGAGGAAAGACCCTGTGTAGGTTAGATACAGAGAGTTTCACTTTTTAGAACTGCTGGCTGTTCTGGATTTCTCTGTTTTCAAGAAGAAAAACTTCACTCAGAAGAGTTGTTCACTCATAAAACTTGTTCACCCCCAAGTCCAACAGAAGGAAAAGTATGTTTAAGAATAATGTTCTCTTGAAAAACAGCAATTTATGCCCCCAAAGCCATTATGGGAATTTAAGGGATGTTTTCACCATGGAGAATATTCATGTTATGCACACAATATTTAGGTATTGTATGTATTCAGGACATAGGTTTTTTTCCCAAAATGCAAAAAAGGAAAATTTTCTGGCAAGTACTGTCACTGCACATCCTGGTTCAACAGCCACATGAAAGAGTGAAGTTTTGCATCCACAAAACACACTCTCTGGACAGCCTAAGGCTATGTAAGTATGTAGGAGATGAGTTCACGATGGCTTATCAGGCTTTTGAAGGGTGAGTATTTCTTCTCTAAAGTACAGATTTTGATTTTGTTCTCTTGGTCCTTGCATGCAGACTAGAGCCCCACTGCAGAGCTGCTTCTGACACACAGCTACAGACATTCAGGGCATTGCTGCAAAACTACATGAGCTCCAATGCAAGAGCATATAGCTGTGCTTTACCTAAGTACATACAGCCACATGCACTGAATTTTACTGAAAACGCATAAATAAAAGGGAGGAGGTTGCTTGGTGGCAGCTTCAGGAAGGCGTGAGTAGATCCACACAAACACTTGGGAAAAAGGTGCATGCAACTTCTACAAAACTCTCTGCAGAGGTTTCACAGACGAGCAAATAGTCTCAAGTTGCACCAGGGGAGGTTTAGGTTGGATATTAGGAAGAAATTCCTTCACCAAAACAGTTGTCAAGCATTGGACCACACTGCCCAAGGAAGTGGAGGAGTCACCATCTCTGGAGGTGTTTAAAGATATGTAGATGTAGTACTTAGGGACATGGTTTAGTGGTGGACTTGGTGGTGATCGGTAAACGGTTGGACTTGATGATCTTAAAGGTCTATCCAATCTAAATAATTCTATAAAAAGTAGAAACTCAGCTTCTTTCCTGGGTAAAGGGGTTCCTGCGTAATTTTTTTTTATGGCAATAAAATAAATATGTGCTGCTGCAGCCAAGGAAAACCACAGACTGTAACTTATCTTGATAAATGACAGCTTCTCTGATCTGACTTATTTTGGCGGGGTGAGCAGAAGTTAAAGACTTGAGCTATTTCTCCTCTCCTACTGTAATCTATCAGCGTGTCCTCCAGCTTTCCGCTGTGTTGTTGTTCAGGTGATTCCCATTGTCCCAGGTTGCTTTTGCCCTCCCTCCTCTTCAGTACTGAATGTTTCCTCCCACTAAAGTGAGCATTCAGTTGGCCGTGTCCACACCACACTCTTCCTCCATTCGGGAAAGAGGACTCGCAACGCTCCAGACACTCAACTGGCTCTCAAAAAAATCCCCCCAAATTTAAGCAGAGAAATAGGAATTAACTCACTCCAAAGCATAAGAGCATCCATCTGGGCTTTGATTTTGAGATACAAGCAAAGGCATTTGGATTTAGATGATTTCCAATCTCCCAGTTTCCATCTGTGTCTTTGGGTAGTTGCCCTTGTCAAACTGCCTGAAATATTTCCTAAGTGAGCAAGTTAACAGGAGGAAAGGTTAGGCCACGTGCCACTCCCTTTTCTGGCAGTAACATGGGAGGAAAAGCGATGCTGTACGGGCAGGGATGCTGAGAGCATCCCCCCCTCCTGGCCAGGCTGATTTCAAAAGAGGTACTGTGCAGAAGGCACCCGGGATTCAGCAAGGGGGTTACTCCTGTGCCTGGAAAAATGAGCAGTCCCACCAGCTTGTTTGTTTGGTTTTTTTACAGAGGAATACAGGTTCACTCATCATTACAATAAGCATATTCACACTCCCACTGAGCCAGTCTGAGACTTCCAAGACCAGCAAGGTGTATGAATGAGCCTAGTAAGAGCTACATACTGCAGACTCTCAGCCAATGTTTTTCAAATTTGGGTCAGTCTGAGGCACCATGGCTGAAAAAGTATTGCCACGAGCATTGTAAATTAATATTTTATATTCCCTTGAAGTGCTTTTTGAGGAAATTAGCCTTCATTACTGAGGCATCTCTCCTGTAAACATAGAAAACAGAAAATACCTCTGCTGACAAGGACAGCATTGTAGGGCAGGGAAGAAGAGTAAACATTGAATCTGCAGGAAGAACTGGACTGATTGAGCAGCTGAATCAATCAGGCATGTGCATCCCTTCTCCCCAGCAGCTCCCTAAGCCTCAGGTCCTGCAGCACTCCACCCGCTACAGTTGGCACCACCTTTATGTGCAGGCAGCAGTACACCAGTGCCCCGTGGCCCTACCAAAACGGTAAGGTGGAGATATCAGCCCCTACCAAATATATCTTAAGGGCAGCAGGACCCCCACATTCCTGCCAGCAGGGTGGTTTGTGGATGATCACTGCTGTCACCAAGTCCCGGTCCGACGATCTCAACTGGGAGTGCAGTGAAGGTGTGGAGTTGCCATGGCGCCGTTCCACGTTTCGTGTTTCGGACCATTTGCATGGCCTGACTGGTGCTGGAGTGCATATTTTTGGCAGTGGCTGGGGAGGTTCCTCTGCAGCTGAGTACAGCCAGCCAAACTTGGCTGGCACAAGGCAGGGCTTTTCAAAATGTTCTGTGCTCCAATCGGAAAGCAGACGAACGCTACTCTTCTCAGAAAAGTGCTGCCCTTGTCCTTTTTTAATGAAAGCAAACTTGGTATTCAGTAGAAGCAGGCCAGAGCTATTTCAGACACGGAAGACAGCAGACACAAATCAATAGAAAAAAATAACTTCTTTTTATTTACAAAAAAAATCCAAATATTGGATGCTGTAAACAAAATTCACAATCTGTTCCCTCTAGAGTCTGTTTTCCATCAGCTCTTTTTCTATCTGTGACAAAGCCTATAGTCAAAATGTTCCAAAAGAGCAATCCAAGGAGCAGTTTGCTGCAACAGGATGCCTTGCAGAAGGCAACAGTTGTAAGGAAATTTGAGGGAAAGCAAATCTGCACAGACTCCTACAGACTGCAGGAGCCTGCAGTGCCTTTAGCCAAGCTGTCTTGAAATTTGCAGGCTTTTTTCTTTTTTTTTTTACTATTTATTTTGTTAGCAAACCACTATTACAACAGCAAAACAATACACTGATTTTCTTTCTTGCAAGGGAAATTCTCTGCATAAAGAAAACCATACAAAAGAATATATTCAAATAGGAGCTGAATATGCAAATACAGTTTTTCCTTTTCTGTGCAGTTTTATCTAACACACTTCATTTTCTCAACTTAAAAAAGCGCCTTTTTTGAACCAGTAGGAGCTTCTGATGTGATGCAAACCAAGTATTTAATAAGAGCTGTTTAGAGGATTTGTGTGAAGGCCTTTGTGCAAGATAAAAAATATTTTAAGTGCAATACAAGAAACTAGAAAAATATCTTTTTGGTCTTCTAATTGCCCTTCTATTTTTAGGAGAAATGTTCTTGCATTTGGGAGGACAGCTACATCTAAGGGGAAAAAAAAAAAGAAAAGAAAAAAATCCCATTTAAAAGCTCTTGGCTGTTTCAGGATCACGACATTTAACCAAGTTTAGCGTCCTGTTGGTTAGCAGGAAATTCAGCTGTAGCACAAACAGTTTTACTGTAATCAGGTCAATGTCTTTAATCAGTTCAGCTCTTTAAAAGGGGCACTGTCTTCTGTAGCACAAGCTCTAACCTTACAGCTGATTGGATGGGATAGATCAAGTCTACAAAGCAAGAACGCGGTATTAACTTTAAGAGTACCAGTGTGCTGAAGAGGAGGGGAAAAAGCAGTTTAAAAGAAATCAGACTTTATGGAGGGAAAGGTGTGCAAACCACAGAAATAAACCAGCTTTGAAAAGGGGTTCTTATTTTACTCTTGGCCTGAACTCATGCCTTCTTCCCACTTCTAACACCAGACACATTTTAAGCTACCAGTCACAAATAATATAAAGCTCCACCAGTTCCACCACTTGATCATTAACATATGTAAAACAGATCAGGAATACCTATATAATATATTAAAAACCATATTATATATGTATCAAAACGCAAATGCCAAAAGGTGCAGTTTAGCTCAGAGCCCTGCTGTATGCACTATAAGGTAACTAGCTGCTGTCAATCAAAAAAAAAGCAACCCACAATAAAATTTGAGCTAAGAGGAAGTAATTCAAAACTTTCTTTCAAGCAACAGCAAAAAAAAAAGGGTCCTTCAAAGGAAAACAATACTGTGTCATGTATTATCAGCATTCTGTGGTTGTGGCACAGCTATAGATTCTCAAACCCTTTTAAAGAGAGGATGACTCATCTATTTGCTGCAAATAGTTGTGGGAGAGAAGACATACCACATTACCAGCTGATCCTATTTCCCCAGCCCTCCCCTCGCTTCCGCTAGCAAACCAGGAGCAGGAGGTAAGGGGAGCCAGCAGGCCAGGAGCACCCAGCCCAAACCCTCCAGGGGGCTGGAGGGAACCTCGCTGGGACAAGAGGCCAGTGGGAGGCTGCAGCCAGCACCAAAGGAAGGGAAGGTGGGGACAAGGTCTGCACGTCAATGCCAGGAATGGCAATGGACCAGCTTTTAAGTTTCCTGAAGGACTCACAGGGAAGGTGCTTCAGTAAACAAATCGGGTTCCTATTAAAGTGCCTGCAGAGTGAAAAGTACAAAGCGTGACAAAAATAGATGTACCTTACTCACTCCATAGGGAAAATACACTGCCAGGACACGAGTCCTCTCCCTCTCTCTGCCCCTGACTCCAATGCCAGACTGTGCCTGTGACCAGGCAGGGCACAGATGGATTTCCTTCAAAAGCCTGAATTCCCTTTTTTTTTTCCCCCCTCAGAAAGAAAAAGCAAATTATCAGAGTCAAGTGTCATTTAGTCATCAGGTTTTCAAAGCCTAACAAAGAATTTAACACCTTCAGAGATGGCACTGAAGTGAAAACAGCAGCGGAGGTTGGTTTTTTCCCCCCTGCTGGTCTTTCGGGAGAGGAAATGAAAGTGAATAGTTACTGTTCCAATGTAAAGTGATTCCATTTAAATAAAGTACAGTACTAAAATTGTAAATGCAGTGTGACAACCAGATCAAAGATGTTTAATATTTGCATAAAAATATATATATATAATATATATATATAAAATATAATTTTAAGCAATCGTGCAACACTCTTAAAAAGGGTTCATTTCACATTTGCTAAATTCTAGTGGTCCTGGAATGCATAATGCATTCTATTAAAAATACTCCTTTAAATATTAACAATTAGTGTTCAAATTACCAACTAATACAATATTCTTTAGCTGTCAGGGGGTTTAAATAAACCTATCTTTGATCCACGTTCCACTGAATTACACATCATGGAGGTATGCAGTCACAACATTAGTGGGTTAAATGTCAAAATGGCATTACAGTACAAAAACAGTTAAAAAAAATCAGCTAGTCATATGTTTCTCCATCTGTGGAATTATTATGGCTCACAAGCAACCCACTGAATTACTGTAATCCTTGTTCTTGCAACCAAAGACATTATCTGAATCCCACCTTAATCCTGACTGGTTCATTTACTCCAAATTTCTCAGGTGTGGGTTAAAATTTCACTGCAAGGTGCCCACTGTCCTATGACATCCTGTTGCAAACTGGAAAACAAGTAGTACTTTATTTAAACATTCCTTAATTGCTACATTTTCCTAGACCACATTAATATATATTGTGTGTGTATATATATAGATATACACCAATAACATGTACATATATACACACACAAACATATATACACACATACACACACATACCTAGGATAATAGCACACCGACAAAACATTAATGCTATACAGGTATTTGCCAAGAAAAAAAATAGGGCATTTCCTCCACCACTTATTCACAAGCTTATGGGTTGGTTTGCTTTTTTTTTTTATCCTTGTGTCCCTGATAAAACAAAATGCATGGTTAAACCACAAAACTATATTTTTTTTTCTCACTTCAAATTTTATGAAGGCATCAGGCACTTTTGATTACTATTGGTGTGTACAAATATAGGAACATCTTTCTTCCTTTTACATATATATATATTTATATATATATACTCTACTGTATCTTCTTTGCTTGGATAACTTATTTGTGAAATCTTTGGTCCTTAAGTATATACTTCTTGCCACAGCTGGTTTTCCAGCATTCTCACATTTTTAAAATGTGAGGCATGCACACAGCTGGAAATAATGGACTTTGTCATCGTACGTGTTTCTGTTTTAATAACTGTACCAATCCACTACTGTTCATTTGGAGCAAGCTGTTTCTGGTAAAGCATTCTAGTCAAGCAAGCTATACATTCTACATGGTCAATCCATAGACGGCACTTGCTGCAAGCCCCAAATGCAGTAATTCCAATATACAATTTTATTCAGCTTATCTCTGCTTTATGCCTCTAACTTTTAACTCCTGAATATATATAGAATTGTTTTTTGTGAAGTTTTTTCTTTTGTTGTTTTTTTTTGTTTTGTTTCTTTCATATTCTCCCTTTTGCAGATCCCATTCTAGAGTAAGAATAAAAATAAAAGAAAATAAGGCTTTCCCACCTTCTCTATGCCAAAGCTATGGGAGCAGATATTGCCAACCCATATTGTCATCAAGCATTCCTTCCTCACTTATTTCAGGGGAAGCTGTTGCTTTTAATGACAGGCCTCTTGTGCTCTGGGGTAGGATCCAATTATTTTGGGGTTCTTTCTTGATCATGCTCCCATTATTTATTAGAAGAACCACAAGCTTGTCCCAAGCTTGAAAACTAGAGCAGATCATCATTGCACAAAACACCCCATTTCAGAGGGACCCGTCGCCCCTTCCTACATCTTAGAAAATGTCTCTCCACCGAGTCTACTAATTTCGGTTCTTAATTACAGGGCAGCCAAGTAGAGTATGTGTGCTGCTGGCAAGGGAACACCGTCTGAACCTGGGCAATATAGTAATTGCTGAAGTTGGCATCTGCTACGTATGGGGCTGGCTGGTAATAGCAGGTGACATTGGCCACATTGGGGATGATATTTTGCTCGGCTAGGACCCGGATGGCCAGCATGGTGATCAGATTCAGAGTCTGTCTCCTCTCATGTCCCATCAGGCACACTGTGCTCTCATTCACCACACCGTGAAGGGTCATGAGATAGTCATACTTGCGGTCTTCTAATCCCACAAAGTGGTTCTGCAAGTAGGACTCCAGCTTTCTCTGCTGTTCGCCAATGTCTGAGAAGTCAATGAAAAACCTCGAACACATGTATCTCTGCAGGGATTTAATCTCAGATTCAGAGGCTGCCCTAAAGCCCCTTACCAAAAGGTTGCAGTACTTCAGAAGACCGCCTCCTCTGATTTCTTCTGGGTTTCTGGTGGCAATTATCTTGTTGCAGAGGTGATCAAAGGCTTCCTGGAAATCCCCATAAACGCTCTCACCAATGATAGTTGGGTGAAAAGTTTCAGTCATCGGATTCTCTGAGCACTCATAAAAAAGCAGCAGGGAGTCCAGCTTGATTTGAAAGGAATCGACACTGAATTCAAACTGCCGCCTCAGAGAGTCCACAAATTTCAGTTCCACATTTTTGCCACTGTTGTTGGACAGGGAGATAAGACTCCATCGGTCTGAATCGTTGCATACTTTTACCATTTTCTGCACATAAGCCTCCTATAATCAGAAAGACAAAATGAGCAAATCAAGACAAAGATGCAAAAAATTTCTCCTTCACTACATTTGATCACCCACTCCCAACCCCCCCCCCCCAAAACTTGCATTTCATAAAGGATTTCACGGAGCCTGCAGACACAAACCAGAGAATAAGCACTTAATGTGAGAGCTCAAAATGCTGTCACTGCAAGGGTATGACAGCAAAAGGTGTTCTGCTGGGACTGTGTCATGCATGGGAAGCATATAGCAACCCTGCTTCTTTCAGTCACTTCTAAATACATCTACAGACTTAAGTCCATGGCACACCTGCCAAATATGCCTGCACCCACATGCAAAAGGTCACTACTACAATCTGATAAGAAATCTCATTTATTGGTTTTCACTTCTCTCTCTACTCCCCACAGAAACAAGTTAGCAAGTGTTCATTCCCCTCAATCCTACCAATGTAGGTTCCATAAATCTGCCCCATATTAAAAAAAAAAAAAATCCCTCTAAAAAAATCTGAAAGGCATTTGGATTCAGCCTAATCAACTCAAGCGAAGTGTCTTCTAGAGGAGGGAATATGCCTCCCCACTGGGGCGCTTAGCACACCTGGAAGCACGCCTTGCAGACGGCGTTTCCTTCTTGCAGATGTTAAATCCATCTACGCTCCCCCTGCACCAGGGAACCGGGTCCGGCACACCGAGCTGCCGCCGAGCCGGGCTGGGAGAAAAAGCTAATCAATCCTGAAGAGCGCCGGTCAGGGCACTTCACTGCAAACTCCTCCTCGGTTTTAAGCGTGGGGTGAAAAAATCGCTCGGGGTTCCCGTGGGTCGCGGGGCTGTGGGGGAAGGTGCGTCCATGAGCGCACCCCTCCATCCCCAGGGGGAAAGTGCCCACTCCCTGCAGGCAGGCGCTCACACCTGCCCGCTCAGGGCGTCTAGGCAGAGGGCAGGTTTACCTTGAGGGTGAGAGGCGTGATCTTCTCCTTATTCACCCCCTCGGGTAAGAAATCCAAGAGGCAGTCCAAGACCACGTCCTTCACAGTCTGAAATTCGGCTTCTCCTTTGAGGTCGGCACAGAAGATGAGGTCCAAGTCCTTGTAGCCCAGGCCGCTGTCCTGGTGGAGGACGTGGCTGGCAGCCGAGCCGTTCAGCCGCACGTCCCGCAGGCCGATGCCCTTCTCTTCCAGCCGGCTCCGCACCACCTTGACGATCTGGCGGGGCTGCATGGCCAGCGTGGGGAAGTTACCGCGGCCGTGGATGGGGATGGTTTCGCTGAGGATGCGGTCCAGACGCTGCACTTGCTCCCAGCTCAGCACGTTGCAGTGCGCGCTCTCGCCGCCGCCCGCGGAACTCCCGCCGGCCTTCTCATCGTCTGCCATGGTGAGCGGCCGCCGCCTCCCCGGGCTGGATCCAGGCACCGCTCCGGCTCCCCGCCGGCCCCCCGGGGCCCCTCTCCCTCCGCGCCTGGCAACAGAGGAGGAAAAGCCAGCGGTCAGCAGCTGCGTGCACCCGGCTCCCGAGCTCCGTTCCCCCGCGGCCGTCCCTTCCAGCGGGGAACACACCTACTGATTAAATTAAAAAATAAATAAATTTTAAAAAATGGAGGGTCGGGGGAGAAAAAACCCCCCGGAGCCAGGTGGTGCTGCAGGATAAGGGAAGGTGCCCGACCTGCAGCGCCGCTGCTTGCGCCGCTCTCCGCGCTCCCGCCGGGGCAGAGGCCGCCCCGCGCCGACGGAGAGGCCGCCTCGCACCGCCCAAGAGGCCGCCCCGCTCGCTGCCGCCGCAGGCTGCCGCCGTCTCCGGAGCTTTCGTAGTTCTGGCCGGGAAAGGTCCCCAGTAGTTTTTATACTGGGTTTCTCCGCGCTTCCGGGGTTCCGAGTCACGGCGCCCGCGTCCCGCCCCCTGTATCTGCATGGCCGGCCTCGGCGGTGCCCCCGGCCCGCCNTCATCCCAGGCGCAGCCAAACTTCATACCAGAGCGATGGAATTTGGCAAGGGCCCCTCTCCAAGCAGATGCCGAGGATCCCGGGCCGTGTGGTTTGCGCTGCTCGGCTCCTGACCGAGATTTCCAGAGCCGCCGGCGGCCGCGCAGCGGCATCACGCCGTGCCTGCCCGGCCCCCTCCCCCGCGCCCGCCCGCCCTCCTCGCCAGCGAGGGGAGGCAAAAGACATCCCGAAGAGCACGGAGGAGCCGGTGCCTTCCAGAGGAGCATCCCGCCTATAGAGTACAACTTGGGTAACCGCGAAGCCGTAAAATAACGTGGAGGACAAGCATATTATATAAACATACCCTTATATTTTATTCGCAGTTACATTTTGTTTTAAATAACAATGGATGTATCTGTTTGTTTTTCACCTGTTACTTACATACACATACACATAGTTGTTATTTAAAAAAACATATGGATACTATATGCATATATATATACTATTTAAAAACAGATACTATTTAAAAATATACATACTATTTAGAACAGACTTTGCGCACACACCCGATGCACGCAGCAGCACCGGGGGCCGCCACCGCCTCAGTGTGTGTCCCGCGCACGCCAGCGCGGTGTAGACAGCGGGTTGCGCGGAAAGATGCAGTGCTGGGGGACACGGGGGGGTCATGGACGGTGTTGCGTCACCGCTCGCAGCTTTGTGACGCGGGGCAGGAGGGGCCAATGGAGGTGCGCAGCGACGTGACGCGCGGCTCCCTCAACGGAGCACTTCTCCAAAAAGGAGGGGTGGGCGACTGAGCCCGACGAGGTTTACTGTCCCCTCCCCCCAGTTTTAGCGCTCCCCCTCATTTCCTCCCTCATCGGGATAGGGTCGGGCTGTGGGGCTGTGCCCCGCCCCTCCCGGGGAAGCCCCCGAGCCCCCACGGTCCATCCCCCCCACACACACACCGGGCGGGGGTCCCGCGGTGCCCGCCCCGTCGGGGCGCTCCCGGCCGGCGCAGCGCGGGGCAAGGGTGCCCCCTGCCGGCTCCCGCGGGGCGGGGGGACCGGGGGCGGCTCGGGCTCTGATCCGCTGCCCACATTCCCTATGGCTTCAGCAGCACGGGGCTGCTCCTCGCTCCACCCTGTGCCCCCGTCATGCGGCACCACCGCCCCCTCCCCCTGCCATTCACGGGGCGATAAAAGTGTTTGTATTGCTCGGTGTCAATGCGTTATAGGAAAAAAAAAAAAGGAAAGAAAGAAAAGGGAAAAGATATTAAAAGAAAGTAGAAAGCTTTTAAAATTCCAAATGTGTACAAGGGACTGCAGCTTAACAGCAGAAGCAGAACGTTGTACGACTGCCAGCATATTGAATAGGGTTTGCCAGCTTATTCCTTTATTTAAAATAAATATTCAAACTAAGCAGCCTGCTGGCAGGGGAACCTGCAACCGGCTGCTGGGAACCTTGGCCACTAGCTACTGCTGCTGGGCACAGGGAGCCCCCACTCTCTCCCTTGGTGCAGGAACAGCATATCCTCAAACTGACCGTGCACCCCGAGAGGCGAGTGACGAGCACTGCCCACCTCCCTGCAGGGCAGAGAGATGCCCAGAGCTCCTGAGGCCCAGCCAGGCAACAGCCGAGGGCAGGGCTCACAGGGGTCCCACCACGGGGGCTGCCTGCCTGCAGCACTGAGGCATCACTGCTCTCTGTGTGTAGTTAGGAAGTTCGGAGAGGTTAAAGCATAACCCCATTCCCAGACTGGCATCACTCAGGTGAACCACAGTTCACTAGGGCACATGATTTAATCTTTCAAAAGGAGTAACCACCACCATATTTATAAGCAAATTATCAGCAATCAGCTGGATTACTGATTTCTAGAGCAAGGACAAAGATCAGACTTGGAGGTTCATCCCATATTAAGCAAGGCCAGCTCCAAGAAACTGAGACAACTTCCTGTCTGGGAGTAACCAACGCTTCGTTTAACTTGTGTTTCTCAGCATGTTGCAATGAAATTTTAGCAATATTTCGAATACTGCAGAATGTACCAGTGCATTTACGCTGGTCAGTAGGATTTAGTGCTATTTTATATGGATCTTGTTTACATTCCCCATGAAGTGTGACTTTTGACCTCTCTTAAGTTGCTATCACTTACCCACTTGAAAAATGGGCTGAAGTTCATCGTGGAGAACACTGATTTGCCAAAGACAAGGTGAATGTGTCTCAGAAGGAAGACCTTTACACTGCTGGGCTTTGCTAAAAGAAAAGGGCCAGCCAAGCCCTGTCCTCACCTTGCCCTCCCTTTCTCAGTGTAAGCACCTGCAAATCACCTCCCACTCACCTGAAAGAAGAGAGGAAATCGTTTCCATTCAGAATCACTACATTTACATTTTTTTCAGTTCAGAAAGGTGCATGGGATATTAATCATCACACTCTTTGTATAGATAAAGAATTATTTGCACTGATGTGCAATTCTTTTCACTTCTCTTCCCCTAATTAACAGACATGAGACAAAGGGTATTTTATATATATTTTTAAATAAACTGCCTAAATATAAGAGAAATAGAGCTCTATCAGTGCAGTACTTTATCTAGGGCATATATACACTATGGATTTTTTGCTCCTCTGTCCTACTCGAATGTGAAAGCCCACATCACTTTAAATCAGTAGAAATCATTAAGGATTGTAGCAAGACATTGAATTAGGGTTAATTATGTTATGAGAAATTTAGAAATATTTGCATGAGTTACAGAGATTATTCAAATTATGACCGATACTGGTAATGCTGCTGCTAATAAAAGCATTAATTCAGCTCATGAACACACTCCGTCCCTTTAATGACAAACTTACTTTTGGAAGGAAAAGCGGGGGAGGGGTTAAATTGTCAATGTGAGCAGCAATTCTTTGACAGAATTTTGATTGTATTACTCACTCTAGTTGTTTATGCTGCCCAAGCAATTAGTAGGAACACAAAATGTGTGATGTGAATCATGTCTTTCTGTATGTTCGCACAATATTTTTCAATTAGTCCGTTCATCTCACCCATACTTTTAGTCCTGCTCTAGAACAAATGAAAATTAATAGCAATAAGTGTGTTTCTTGTGTATGCATTTGTGTATATTTGCCTAATAAAGTCCTCAGTGTGAGCTCTTCATTCAGCTCGGCCACGTAGCAGAGAGTGTACTCTCCAGGTGAGCTCTGCTGAATTTAGGAATTTAAGTATTTTATTGACTGAAATACATCAGCTGTGACTGTAACATCATTCTGCCTCCCTTCTGCCCAAGACACGGTGCCTAAAACAGGAAAATGCTCTTTCTTGCAAAAAAAAAAAAAAAAAAAGAGCCAGAAACTGAGAGTCTTCAGCTGTGCCTAGTCTAGGAATTGGTTCCCATTTGGTGCCCAGCAGGAGCAAAACTACCAGTTTAGTTTTTTCCAGGAGGAATTGAATTTGTAGTGACACAGCTGCTCTGCCAACACAGCCACCATGTGTTACCTACAGACAGTCAGGGGATTCACTTCTGAGCAGGAACACTACTTCAGTCCAAAAACTAGTGTTGACTCAGCCAGGGGTGTTTGTTTTTGTTAAAAGCCTTAAAAAACATCAACACTGCTATCATTAATAGGCATTAAAAGCAGCAGCCTGGATTGGCTTGGCAGAAGAAAAGAAGTCTAGGAAGTCCGAAAAACAGCCTCAGAAGAAGTTCAGAAAAAAGATACAACATAATTTTATCACAATTTTGTCATGAAAAGTTTGGTAGTATCATTCCTCCTTTCTTTTATTTCTTTCTAATCATTCTATTAAGGGCAGTTATTTACACTGGAAAGACAAACAGCCGGTACCATCATGATGATTTTCCCTACCTCATTTTGACAATGTTAAAAATGCAAATAGATGTTCAGTACAGTAGAAAAGCAATAGTCTGTAGCAAGATGGGCATCGAGAGCCACAATTTCCAGGTGGCTGAATGTGCAGAGTGTCAAGTGCGGATGAACAGGCTGTGCAAGGGGAGCTCTGGGGCCCCTCGGCAGCCCTGGCTGCAGTGGGAATGCTGGCGGTTGCACAGGGATACAGCCGCCCTGCAGCTTCCCACCCAGGCCTGGCACAGCAGCTCTTTCCGTCTCCGCTCAAAAGTGCCTTAGCACAGCTGGCTTGGCCTATCTCATACAGAGGCCAACGGCAACTAAAACATTGAAAATGGGATCTTGACCTAATTTTTTGTTCTCTGATTGTTGAGATGGAAAGACATTGCTGGGCAGCAATCACTGGAAAACTTCTTTATGTTATTCACTGTGTTGCTACACAATTATCTTGTTGGAAACAGCAGCTATATGACTGAAGAATATTCATAGTTGTTCTCCACCCAGACAGCACGTGAATGTATCAACTCAGCTACAGATACAAAATTTCTGGAGAATGCAGGCTTCTGTACCCTTTTCCCTCCCTCCTGTCACCCCATGCGCAGCTGCTGGCAGGTGCTGCGGGGAGCTGCCGGCTCCATCCCGCTCCCATCCACTGGCCACCCACCGGAGTGCTGAGCGTGTTATGGCTCTTCTCTGCCACTTGCTGCCCCAGACCAGAGAGTGGGGAGAGCTCGAGGAGGCATGAGCCAACAGGACAAAAGTTCAGAGAACTTGACTTGGAAGGGAAATGCTGGGAATTAACACAAAGTCATCAGATCCGAACAGAGCCCAGCCTCACCCTTGCACCACACATACACAATCCAAAAATTAGTTTAATGAAAACAGTAAATGGAGACTTGCTAGAAATAACTTTGAGTACCAAAATGACTAGTACTGTTATTGACAATAGCCCAGAATAACGTACCTTCAAAATAAACTCTTAAGACCTTGTCTATACCAGACAGACTTGCAATCCTTTCCAAATTTTGTTTGATTCATATCTTTCCTCAGAACTAATCTGGGCAAAGTTTGAGCATGGGTGTAGAAGCAGAGCTCAAAGTCTGGTTTTGTGGGGGTTTTCCTGTTTTTATTTTTTTTCTCACAAAAGTATTCAAATCTGATTTAATTTTTTTTCCAATAGCTTTGTCTTTCTCTAGCATGCATGCACAAAGTAGTATGATACCTTGATATTCTGTAGTTCACACTGATTTATTTCCAAAATTTATTTCCGTGTTTGACATTTTGTGAAGGAATAATCAATACTAGGAATCAGTACTGGAATTATCATCAACTTCTGTAGTAGTCAATACTAAGGTTCTTTGAATAAAATGAAAATCAAAGATACTAGAAAATGATCTTTGAAGATAAATAAAAGAAATCTTTGTGCTTTCAAAGTACTACTGTTTTATTAGTTTTATTTTCCTTCTGCCAGATTTTACTGGAAAGATGTTTTACTCATCCTGGGAAAAAAGTCAATGTTTGGACTAAATTCTGTGTTGTTTTGAAAAGGTGCAGTTTGAAGAAGGCCAAATTATCAGAATTTTCTGATGAGCCTGCCAGTGGCTTTTTGCAGTGCTGATGAGAGAGTGTTAAATGAAATAGTACTATTCAACATGTGTATTTCTGCAACAGCCACTGGCCGAGTCAAGAGATCAGGGCACCAAAAGGTTCATCTATCAAAAGACCTATTCCTTCCTCATCCAGGAAGTTCACAGCCTAAATATACCAGTACATTGCAGTACCTTATATTAGACAATCCCATCAGCATTTGCTCTCGAGCAGGACTTTTCAGAGCTGGGGCTGAAACAGACACAGGAGATGGCAAACCTCTCTCTCATCTCCTCCATGTCAGTCTGGCAGCCATCCCACCCTACAAAGCACAGGATGGTGTAGTCCTGGCAAACCCTTTTTCTCTAGGTCACCTACATAAAAAATAGCCGTGCTCTCAGGTTCAGTTATGTTTTACACTCAGATATTGTTGTGATTTTGCCCATATTGACCCTTGGGATTGAAATGTGATAAAAATGAACAATAAAATATCTTAGGTATTCCTAATCATATGGAAGTCAAGAATAAGACTTTTTTCTTCCTTTTTTTTCCCTTTTGTTTTAAGACGCCACATTTTTCATTGGTATGTAGGAGAGTTTAAAGCTTTTTCTACCCCCATAGGAAAGACACTCCTGCAATGTTTCATGACTCATGCATTCATGCAATCCCAGTTACTTCTGACTGATAGGATTTTATGCCGATTTTACTTTTTCATGTTTTGTTTACCCTACAATGCATTAAGCTCACGTGGGAATACTCCAGTGGATTTCAGCATTCTGCCTTTTATCCAGGGGAGATGGAGAAACTCATCATTTCAGATTTAAACAAGCTGTTCTGCTTTTGGAACAGCAAAATGCAGAGTGAAAATACACAATGTGAACTAACAGAAATTGGGTTACTGTTCATTCAGACAGAATTGGTTTCATGGAGTCAAAGCCATAATGTAGTTTCGCCTACTACAAAACAAATGCTGCTTTACCAAGTGCTTTCACTGCCAGGACTACGACTCCTGATGGAGTCAGGGCACCTTTCAGTCTTGATTACAGTCTATAAATGCTGGAAATTAACTGGATTACTACTGGAAATGTGTTTTATTGCCCAATTAACCTCACTGTTAAAAATGTGCATTATGTTCCTAGTCAGAGGTCAGGTTTGCACAGAACGGGAGTGTTTGTGTTGAAATTTGCTGTACACTGAAATGACATGTATATTCCCAGAATGCTATTCTTAGCATCTATACAAAAGTGAGACATAATCCCAGATCTGATGCTCCTCCTGTTTAAAACTGCCTGTTGAAGTAATTCTGACAAATTCCTGCATAGAGGCACAATAAGAATTCTTTAGTTGTCATCCCACATGGCTTTACATCTCACTCAAGTCTGCTGAAGGTAGCAGACTGCTCTTAAATAAGGTTGCCTATCTCTAGCTGTTCCCAGGGAGGCAAAATGTGCTTGTTTGGAGCCAATATATAACCATTACACATACCAGAGCAGATTTTCATTATCTAGAGGTCTGTGGATGGGTCTTTGGCCCAAAGGCAAAGAATCAAAATGCCATGAAGATGAAAGAATGAAACACAACATGTTAAGACTGTGCAAGTGGGACCACCACTGAAACTCTGTGTAGCAATGGACCAAAAGGGTGTGAGAGCACTCATCCAAAGAAGCAAAGAGCTGTACAGTACCACAGTCTGTTTGTGCATCTTACAAGAGACTAGTAAGGGGGTTGATGGCCCCCTCTGCTACCACTGGAAAATCACAGTTTGTGACACAGTTTGTGTCAGACATCTTTTCAAGGAATAATTTTGCTGGTGCCATGGAATGCCACCATGCTGGGCCAGTGAGCACTGCTATTGTACCTGAATCCTGGTGTTGCCTCGGCTTTTCCAGAATTGCAAGATCTCAGTAGGCACCCCTTCTTAATCTCAATAAACATGCAAATTTGTCCCTTTTCTCTTTTTTTTTTTTCCCCTTAATCCTTTCTTCTTTCCCCACCACCAATGCTTCTTAGCTCTCTACATGCTGATGATGACAGTTCAATCAAGAACCTGGTTTGGAATTGCACTGCTGTCACAAACAAGAAGACAGTGATGTACTTTGCCACAGCACCCACCTACAGCACTCCTTTTTTTCTTCCATGGGTCTCCTTTTCTTCCACAGGAAATCCTGCTTCTCCATACCGTGCACTGTTTCGGTATGCTAGGTTCAAAGAGCAAAATGATGACAGAGAAGAGTGTTTAGTCGGAGTATGGATAAAAAATGAACTAGGCAATTTATCAAGTACATTTCAAAGCAAAAACAGGGTATTTAAAAAAACCCAAAAAACAACAAACCAAACAAAACAACCATTTTTTTTCTTAATTAGAAAGGAAAGCATGTCATGGGTTCCAAAAAAAAAGAAAAAAGAGAGTGTTTTTTCCCATGAAGGATTTTTCCTCCAGGAATGTGAAAACTATACAGATCAGTACCTTAGGCAACTTATTATGTATCAGTATGCCCTGCCACAATGTCAGTAGAAGGGCAGAGAGGCACCTCTGATGAGGAGAAGGCTCCAATCCGTGCTGCCAGTTCTCTTGCTGAGACCCTGCAGGATCCCAAATGGAATGAGCTGCATCAAGGGCCATTGCCTGCCACAGCTGCAAGCTACCACCAGCCTTTGTGCAATGCAAGCCAAGAACGCTGGGGCTCAAGCCCTTCCTGAGCACCACCAGAGCATTGCCAGCACTATTTATTGCTGGGAGAGATGGGCAGATGCACAGCAGCAGCTGCAACCCAGTGTTAGCTTGGAGAGAACTACAAACTTTTGCTGTGCAGGCAGGAGAGTTGTTGCTTCCCTGAGGAGCAGTTGCCAGAGCGCAGAAGTCTTCACTGAGCTGTGCCACTGAGACATGGGTCTCACTGCTTTTGAAGATCTCAGAAATCAGCAAGATCTAGGAGCCAAGAGCCTTTCCCTGACTGGGAAATGACCAGACCAGCTCCCGCATCCAGCTCCCACTGAGTTTGGAGATCAGCTGCTGCCCCCTTCCCAAGAGGCAAGAGCAGCCTCTTCTTCAGAGCAGCAGATTCAGCTCCTCAGTCGTGCTGAGCTCAGCAGTATCCTAGCTGAGCTCTGAACTGTAAGCTGGCTTTGTGAGTAGATAAAAATAGTACAGCACAAATAACATTAACACCGAAATAAGGGCAACTGTCACATTTATGTTCTTTTTTTACTTTGAAGCCCTCACAAGGATAAAAGGGCAGAGACTAGAAGTCCAAGTGCGAAAACTCTCTTAGTTGCAGCACTACATGGTCCTTTTAGCTCTCGATTGTTTCTGAACAGGTTCCTTGGACATGCAAACCTTCAGGTGGGCTCTGCTAAGGAGTTAGGAGGAGTCATCGCAGCGTGTAGCCTCAGCTCACCACTGGGATTTTAAAAGGGCACTGAACTGGGAATGGAACCTTCCTTTCCAGCCCTGATGTTTAAATGTTCCCCATCACAGTGAAAATCCTCTAAGCTTATCTGAGCCAAAATGCAGAGAACAGTTTGTGAAATTTTGTCCTTTTGAAATAGAGCCCTGAGGTTGCCTCCTACTCATATCCAAACCTAATCTTATCCTGAGCAACAGCCTCAGTTCCCTTGCAGTTCAGGCTCCTCCTCAATTCTTTTTCCCCAACACTGAGGAATTTCTTGTCATTGTACCCCTGTGCATCTGAAAGTGCTGTCAAGTGTTACAGTCCTGTGAGGTGATCTCGTAAATGAAACCAGAGCGAGTGGCGTGGGGATATTATAAGTCTATTTCTTGTTCCTCTGCTGAAGAATAGTCTTTGTTTTTAAAATTAACCCCCAGAGGTTCTTATTTATCAGCATAACATTTGTTTCATTTGCCACTGAATTCCAAATATTGCTTTGCCCTGGAGACCTGTTGTACTAATGCAGAGCTTCAGAGAAAGATTTCTATTCCACATGCCAAATGTTGCTATGATTCCTACTAGAATAATAGGGGAAGGATGTTGGCTCTACCTACAGAGAATTTTACCAAGAGACAATCTGTGCTTTTACACAGAAGACCCCACAAACAACCCTTAATTATTTCTTGAGGTGGTACACAGTATTTCTCTGTGCAAGAGGGTTGATTCCCCATCAGTCTCTTCCCAGCAATCCTAGGACATTGTTTTGGTAGGACCCTTGTGTCTCTGGTGAGCCCACTGATGAGGCAACTTCTTATGAAAAAGCTTCCTGTGATATGGTATTGCTCTGCCAGCCATCCAACATGGTAATCTGCAGCAAGGAAGCAGAGGTGCATTATTCCTTTTCTGCTGATTACATCACACTGTGTGCCCACTTGAAGCAGGTAATACATTTTTATCTGTCTATGATGTTAATATGCACCGCATAATTTACAGCTCTTTGCTGCTCTGAGCAATTGCACCTTGATTGCTGTTAAGCAGCAGATGCCCAAGAAACGCTGGTGTTGCACACATCCTTCCAGCATCTGTCTTAGATCACATCATCTTTATAAGTAAACCAGTAACATCTTAAAAGCAGCTGATCCCCTACAGGCAAAGTGACTTGGTGTTTCTATTAATCAAAGTGTGCAGCTTTTCATCACCGCCTTCCACACCTAAATTTCACTCTTACAGAAGCTCAGTGTTTAATTACTAACCACACTTGCCCTGGTTGTGCCCAGAGGCCAAACAAGCCCCATGTCATTCTGTGCCAGTCCTGTGAAGAGGCAGGGGCACAGGCACCCCCCGTTGCATCTCCACTGACCTCAAGACAAGTCAAACAGAAGCACAAAGCAGGCAGCAGGGCAGGTGAGCAGGCAGATGGAGGAAGAGACTCTGAGGCTTAGGAGAGCGGGCTGATCAAAGAGGTGGTCGCCAGGAGCAGAGGAAACCCAGATCTAACTGAGGAAAATTCCAATGCCATTTCTGCTTTGACGGCAGCTGCAACTGCTCAGCCAGCTTTCATCTCTGGCTGCCTCCTCCCACGTTTTCTCTCCCACGGGCGGCGTGCCGGGGACTGGGGTGGAAGTGCCAGGAGGCTTCTCGCAGCACTTCCAGCAGCTACTCTACTTAGCAGTAGTTGCCTCTGATTGTTTATGTGCTCATGTACTAGAGGCACAGAATTATCACATGCCCTTCGAAACACCACACCTGGTGAATGCACAAAACTAGGGATGAGCAAAACTGCTCTCTGCTAATTACAGCATGGAAGCAGTGGGACAAAAGAACAGCCTGGAAATTATTTTGCCTCTCATAAACTGTAATCCTGAGCTGATTTGTTTTTAAGGAGTTCTGGCGTTACTCCAAAGGGCTGCATTTTCCAGAGATGAGCTATCCATTTCCTCTGGTCTTTTTAACATGGCTGCAGCTGAACTTTTAAGCCAGATCATCCCAATTTGCCAGGCATGAGATTATTGCTGGTGTGCAAAATGAGGCGGAGAATTAAAAATAACCATGCCAGTAAATGTGCAGTCAGTTGGTTTAAGGCTTAGAGGTTTATGTGTCATTTGGAAGTACATGAGTTCCAGAATAGACTGTTCAGTAAGTCTGTGTGGTAGGGAGCCCCGCAGTTCAGAACTGACTCCTTTGGTTTTCACAGATCAGCTTAGGATATAGAAGCATGAAAAAACACCCAGGCACTCATTTTAGAACTGAATAGGTCAGTGCCTTAACTGCGCGTGATGAAAGCCAGTAGTGTACTTGGGTATACTTAGCTCAGCTTAACTCATATTAATTGTACTGCACACGTGTTAGGCTGTATCATACAGTGTAGCACGGTGAACATGTGGTCCTCAAAGGCAGAAGTGACTGACTCCAGCCACGTAGAAAAGATGCTGGTGAAATTTCAAGAATCTGATTTCCTGTTGGTTTATTTATTTTTTACAAAAAATTCATTTTCTAAATGAGAGCATTTTTGAATTCCTTTGTTTTACTGCTGCACAAATGCCCTACATTTAAGTGCAGTTCATAAACTTTCTCTACACACTAATGAGGAAAATGTTTGTAGCCGTCAGACACAGTGCAAAGAACAGTCACCCAGCAGCCAAAGATTTCCATGTATTCTAAGTCACTTTTATTCATCATCTCTTTTTCTGGTGTATGTGTTTTTATTCCTATATAAAGAAAAGGAACTTTCTGTGGTCTTTCAATGCAAATTTAGTGCAGAAGAGATTTACTTCACGTATCTCTTGTGTTGTTGAAAAGAGGCTTTTTAAACTAGTTTTGGACACTAGAATACATTAGCAATTCATCACAAAACATGTAATTTAATGTATCATTTTGCATTCAGATAGCGATACCTTTTCTTAACATTAAAAGACTTGCTACATTGTGGTCAGCCTGCTGACAACCCAGGTAAAGAGCTCCTCATCACCTTTTGTTTTTAATTATGCCTACCTAAGGCCTGGGCCTGATGTGCTTGGACAGCATGGTCACTCTTTAGCCGGCAGTGGTCCTTTAAAGGAGACATAAGCTACTAAAAACAGTTTTTACTCAAGCTGAAGTTCTAAATTAATCCTTTTTATTTAATAATTGTCCCTTCTTTTCCTCTTGCTAGCCAACATACATCTTCTTTTGGTGTCTGAGATGTCAGAATTATTAAAACAAAACTTCCTACTCACCCTGAATAATGCAAATGCAGCAGTCACTATTAAACATCTGTCAGGTGTTGCCCTGTTCCATCTGAAATACCTACCAAGAATTTAGTATTCTGATTCTAATCCTAAGGAGTGGCACAAACCACAAGTGTTTGGGTTCGTTGTTAGTATCCAACAGAGGAAAACACCTCAGTGCCCATAGGAGAGAACCCAGGATTTAATAATCTTTCTGCGTGGATTATTTGACTTCTGATTATTTCATTTTTATGGCCTTCCCCCAACTCTGATCCTCTTCATCCTGACTGGAGTGAACACACATCTTTACAGCCCCTGATTGTTCCTGCCAGCATTCTGGGAGTGGCATGTGCCCAACCTTTGTTCAAAGCCAGGTACCGCAGCTGGGGTGTGCAGTTGCCGCCGATGCCAGGGCAGTGGCAGCTCTGGGCAGTAAAGCCCTCTGGATGGGTGAAACAAGGTCCACACAGGTGGGTTATTCCAGGCAAAAATACATCCATTGTTCAGCAGTCCCCAGAACAGCTAATCTTGTTTCCCCGTGCCAACTGCTGTCCTATTAAATGTGTACTTTTCATAGACGTAGTTCCGCAAATTCCATGTGATACGTCAAGATCAGTAAAAATAATGTCATTTATAAACACCTCCTTCTCCTTCTTCCTCTCCCTCTCTGCCCCCCTCCCAAGATATGCCCGTGGGCAGGTGAACCCTGCCTCTCACATACTTCGTCCACTTCACTCTAGACCAAACAATAACGCATGAAAAGCATGATGGTGAGGAGCAGTTAAAGGCAAAAAGAAAAGGGAAAAAACAATAAAAGAGAAGCAGCTGTGGACCTGTTGGTGCATTTACAGCTCTCCCAACATGGACTAGAACCACCAAATGCATTTCTGCTGTCCGGTGTATAGCTACTGAATGCCCTACCCTTTTTGTACTCACATGCATTTTCCACAAGGGCTCAGCCTCCATTTTATTTAATGTAGCCCATTGGTTTCAAAACTTGACATTAAAAAGGCCCCTCTGGGGCCTCACAGTTATAGCAAGCTGTGCAATCTCAGTATCAGACATTTTGATAGAGGCTTCCTCCCACACAGTGGGTTTCAATTCTGCCAGGACGCTTCTATTGTGGAATGGTACAAGGACTGTGTACAGAAATATACCATTAACTTTGTCTGCCTCTCCCATCTACAGTCACACCGACTAGAGACTTGGGTTTCTGACAAGACACCTGGACTCACCTTGCAGGGACTGTGTAATTTCAAAGCCATCTGGGTGCTGAATAATTCTGATCATTCATGTCATAGGGAAACCCTGAAGAACAAGATGGCATTTGCATGCTGTCCTCTTTTTTTGCTCTTCTACCTTTCTGTTCATGTACTGTATGTCAGAGTTGCAAAGGGTTGTCATTCATAACAGTAATCTGGTGCCAATCCTGTAAAAACTTCCTTTTAACAGAGATAAGATAATTCAGTCTACCAGTTCTTTAACTAAATAGGATTAATTAGCAGGAAACCAGCTGCTTAATTCACCACTGACCTGTAAAACCTGATAAGAATGAGGTCACTGGACATAATAGACCTATTTAGAAGTTTAGGTCAAACTCTAATAACAGAAAACATAATTTAAAGATCAGTCTGATATAATAAAATTCTGGGGTAACAAAATATTACTTATTAAAGAGAGATCTAATCTTTAAAATAGTGTGCTCAGTATACTCAGAAGTACATTCCTTCCAAAACAAGCAATTGCAACATCTAAGCACAGTCAGTGGACACCAGACTTTGACATTCAAAGCCATCAAACTTTTATATCCTTTCCCCCCAAGTTTGTTATATAAAGCTCACTTTTTGTGACCTTAAGACCTCACAGGAGCTTCACATTATGAGAACCTCATTTCATGTTTCAGTGCATAAGAACCAGTGCTCCTCTGAGCTTATCCTGAATAATTGTCTTGATTAAAAGAAGCTTGACTAAGGATTAGAAAAAATAAATAGTGTGCATATATTTCTATAGCTCCTCAATTTTCCTCCAACTTCTACCTAAGTTTTCACTATTTTTTTTCCTGAAAACAATTGTTTGCAAATGACAATCTCTGTTACTAATACACATGTGCATCTGTATCATTTCTGCCAAAACAATGTTCCTGTTTTCCCACAGAATCTCTGATATCTCCCCCAAAATTATGTCTTGCCTCTTCTCCACATTAAGTCAGGAATATCAGGCAGGGTTTTGGTTGATTTACCTACAGTAAATCACATTATAGTGTGCAAACTAGAGTTTGCATATATAGCAAATTGCAGTGTACACGATCTTTCAAAGGGCTTGGTCCAGAACCATTTACAGATCAGAAATAACACCTGAAGGCACTCTTGGAAACTAACTGGACCTATTTTAAAACCTTGCAGTCATGTAAAAACCAGACACAACATCTGAGACAAAGAACTAAAAAAAAAAAATATTGGTCTTCATGTATCAGGCCAATTTGTGCTTCTGATCCCAAAACAGAGAGAAGAATGGTCACACCTTAGCTACCCATCTGGGAACAAGAAGATTTTTCTCTTTAATTTTTTTCCCCCTTTTATTATTCCCTCCATCTTCAAAGCCTTCATGTAGTAACTGGCTAGTGTCCCACCTTTGCTTGGGAAGGAAGTTTGAACATATTTCTTCAGATAGCCAAAAAGGTTGTTATGGTTTGGAAGAAAACATTTCTTCTACCCGGGAGCTCAGCACACCATGTTCCCATTTCTCCAGCCTGCTGCCAATACTGAAAAGTGAGATTGCTTTTCAAGCCCACAGCTCAATAACGAACAGTTTTGTGAGTCTACTACAAAAGATCAGGAAGCCAGACTCACTTTTTTATTTAATATACAGAGCCAGATTCTCAGCTGGTATAAACTGAAGCGTCTCTACTGGTGTGAAGGAAAATATACTGATTAACACCTGCCAAAGTTCTGCTCTACATATTATGTTTGCAGAGTCAATGACATAAATCATGGAAAATATACTTAGTTTTTCCATTTTTCCTCCAGTACACCCTGGGAAAACATTGTACACTTTAATAAAATGCTAAAGATTCAATTAAAAAATGTAGGGCCAAAGTACTTACAGAAAACTCAAAAAATATTCTAACACAATTCATCACAATTACCTCCACAGCCACAGAGACAATGGGATGAATATTTCCTCGTCTAGAATTTTTCCCTTCTGTCTAGTATAAATATGCCAGAATTGGATGTGTGAAAGGAGGGATGCACACACACGATACAGTCCTCATTATGCACTGCTGTCATTTTCTCCGGTATACAGGGCTCAGGCTACTGGAATTCCTATTAGTTCAGTCTATCCGAGTGACCAAATGATTCATCCACAGAAAAGGAAAACTTTTAGACTTTGCCTGTCTTTTACAGAACATTATTTGTAAAAGTGTTGCACATAGGAAAAACCCCCCCATATTCTGCTAACTTTTATTGAATTAATCTGTCTTTCAGAAAAACAGTGCAGAAACAACATATAAGCACCTTTAAACAGGGAATGTCGAAGGTTGCTAGAGCTGAAAACTGACAGTTTTTTAGTGTCATATTGAAGTTCATATCTTCAGAACCTGCTACTCATGTAACATTTTGGGGTATGGATGCAGCTTTACAAAAAGGAATGCTACTTGGTAGTATATTATTAATGGTTTGATTCAATTTTTTTTAAAAGTAGACATACAAATCACTGCAACATTCACAGTAAGCAAACAAGTACTCCCACGCTGCCAGAGAAGATAGGGGTATGTGCAAGGTGATAGCACAGCTAGTTTACTTTGAACTTCAGATTGAATAAGCTTTTTTTACCTTTTCATAGATATCTCAGATGGAAAAATGAGAAGGAAGAAGGAAAGACAAAGCAAGGTAAGGGAAATTTTGAGAAAGACTGTGGATAGTTTTTTCCGGTCACTCCTGCCAGGTTGGGATAGGGGAAGAAGGAAGTGAAGACAGAAAGGGATTATCCTCATGTTGCTATAGTCTGTCCATGAGCAGAGAAAACCCTTCCAACAGTGTGTTGAAATGGATACAATCCCAGGATTTCCAGTTCCTACACACATCTCTGTCATCCTAATTAAAAAAAAACCAAACACAAACAAACTGTCAATGACATGAAGTCTCATTGCTTGAGATTAATCCTCCCCTCCTTGCTCCAGTTGCTCAGGCTGTAGCTGTGAAAGGTTTAGTAGCCTTTGAGAAAATCCTGGCTCTGCCAGATGCATAACCAGTCCTAGGGGAGGGCCAGGAATTCAGAAGTTACTGAAGTCTGCTATGTGCCTTGTTCATGCAGTGCCTCACATTCAAAATTATTATTTGCCTAATTTCCACTGTCATGAGCAGGACTCAGACAGCTTGGTGAATTTGTTTGTGCCAGCAAGGAGATCTATGATTATCTGTGTCTTGCACATTGAGCTTCTATTGTCCAGGGCTGCACCATACCCCAAGTCACAGCCAGGACTGGTAAACTGGATCAACTATGGGGAGACCTTTCGCTGGTGTCAGCAACTCCCCAGACACTTCTCTTTCTGCTCAAACTGTTGTGCAGGCTCCACAAAAGCACAGGTCCCCGTCCTCCCCCAGGATGGCCCATGCCTCAGAGATGCCCTCTCAATGCCCTGAGGAGAGATATCCACCCCAAGCTCCTCCTGGACACTGTTGGGGCACATATATAGCAGCTAAATACTTAGTCCAAGACCTGGTGGGGAGTTCAGACCTCCACGGTGGTTTAGCTTCAGAGATACACACAGCTGTTTGAGAGTCACTGCTCCAGCTCTTTCACATCCAACTCTACTTTTTTTTTCCTTCCTTGCTGTCCAGGAGATATTACATTTGTCAGCTCTGTCAGCACCAAGGTTTTATTTTCCCATTTTGTTCTTCCCCCTTGTTACCCGTTCATCTGTTTTCCTCCTGCCGTTTCTCTGCCCTCATGAACTCAGGAGCCTGGAACTAACACTTATTTCAAAAGTGGTGGTGAAGCCATCAGCTGAAAGCAGATTTTCTTCTCAAGCCTTGAACATCTGTCAGCAAACATTACGGGGGAGTGTTTGTTACCATAACAGGTGGTGTGGAAAAACACAGCCGTGTCTCTCTCATCTCCCCAGTCTTCCTCGGATTTGATAAACGGGGACTGTCCTTCATCTAAGGCCTACAGAGTGGGTAAACAGAGATCTTTATCAAATCAAAATGAGGGGGTTAGGGAGTAGGCCATACAGCTAAAGAGACTACAGGCTAAAAAACACCCTGCTCTGGCTAGCTTAAGGGAAAGAAGTCATTGCAGCATGCTGCTACTATCAAATCTACAAGACATAACCTCATTTATTACTCATCATGTTGCCAGTTATGAGAAAATGAATGAAAATAGCAAACAAAATCAAGTTTCAAAAGAGAAGTCCTGAAAACAGGTGTGTGAGGTACCCCTCTGGGCATGTGCTGGCAGCTCGTAGGATAAGTTCTGGCCCAAAGCCTTGTATGTGAGAAACCCCAGTGATGAAAGGTCATCAGAATATACAAACCCTTTAACACATCCGTTGACCTGTATCAGTCCCACATGAGCCTTTCTTGTACTTGCCTTTTTTTATTAGGGACACAAGGTGCAGACCAATAAGCTGCACAAGTTATTACACCCAGGAGAGTAACAACAACCCCATCTCATGCACAGGAGCAGCCCTGGGTTTTAACTGTAAGGTATGTGACTGAGTATAGTTTATTTAACCTCAATGACCTTTCATGAAGGTGCTCTGTGTTCTGCTGCAGTGAAGGAAAAGTAAACATTGTTACTTTATTAAAACCATTTATCTTAGGGTATAAATGACCAATACCCTCCAGGCATCGCTTCTTGCACACACACTCTGAGTTTGCACTTGCATAGCAAGTGTTTTGATTTAGAAAATATATTTCCCCCAAATTCAGAGCTACTATGGTAGGTCACCAGAGTACTTCACAGAGTACTCTGCTCCTCCCCACTTACAGGTGTGTTGCAAAGGACATTGAGACCAGTGTGTGACTTTCCACCCACTCCACTGGGCTTCAGACCAGGATAACTACACCTTTGTCTCTTTGATTCCCCAGTGAATTTGGCACTAGCCCTACCCAAATGTGGAAATTGACTGATAAAGGCTGACTGGAAATTGCATGATCTTGGCTTAGAGCGGCTGTCTTTGCCATGCCGACATTCAGCTTTTTCTGTGTGCTTAGTTTAATGGGGGAGCTTGCTGCTGATACTGTTTTTACTGATATATGTTTGCTGTTGTAATTTTCAAGAACTGGGCTCCTGAACTGTGAAATGTGGTACAGAGGAGCTCTGGTAGGGATTATTGCTCCTCAGATGTGCGACCAGACTCGGGACTGTGTGGAGACAGCAATGGGGAAGGAAGGTGGCAGGGAAGGAAAGAGAGATGGCAGGGAGGAACAGAATATCCCTGACCATATTAATGCCTCTTCTCACCTACTGCTTTCTGGACAGTTTTTTTGTAACTGGACTTCCATCATACCAGCAAGGTCCACCCACTTGCACTGCTCTCTGTGTCCCAGTGCCAGAGAAGTGCTAGCATTAGTAGATGACATACTTGTTTTGCATTGTGTGTGCCATAACTAACACAAAGACATTACCGTGTTCTGGAACTGATTTTGTCCAGTTGCTGTTGCTGTTGTATGGGGCAAAAATTTTTTAAAAAAGTGAAAAATGCAGAGGAAGCATGTGACCTTTTCGCCCAGATGCTATACCTATGTGCTACCTGCTCACTTTTTCCTGAGCCAGGAAGCAGCAATCTGGACCTCTGGTTTTAGTGCCAAGTTAGATCTGTAGCACTACTGCTGGTGTCCAGGCTGTGCTCAGTGTTGGTAAGTGCCACTCTACCCTAGGTGGAGGTTTAAGCTCTTCAGCAGCCAACTTCTGGGGCAGCATCAGCACCTTGGTGCTGGTGCCTCTGAGCAGCACAGTGCTGTAAACTTTTATGCCTCTTCCATCAAATTTTCTTAGCCTACATGTGTGATGGAGCAGTCAAATGCAGACTCTGTTTCCAGGGCAGGTCATTAATCCATTCCTTCCTTGGTCCAATGAGATGGATGTATAATGCTGTTACTGTGTCTGTATTTCCCAAACTGCTTTGCCTTTCCTCTCTATGGTGAGCTCTCCAGCCAAGGTAGCACTTGGTTCCCTGTGAACAGCCCTTCAGCCACCAGGAAGAGCTGTCCTCCATGGGAGTGTCCTCAATGAGAGTGAACAAAGCCCTCTTTTTGCACCTGTGTTCCCAAAATTTCCTTGTCAGTCAGAAAAGAAAATGCATCTTTGATTTTTCTTGTTTTCCCCACAAAGCCTTAAATGATAAAATGAATTCTAGAAAAAGTTAAATTTGAAAGGCTCGGAAGGATTGACAAAACTGCTGTCTTCCATCTTTTCCTTGCCTCCAGATAGGTGAGACTTGAATTTTTACATTCTGATGCCAGAATCAGCTTTTTTTAGCAGAAATCCTTTGACTGAGTGAAATATGCAAAATCAGACAGTTCTCTGCACGGGAAATAAGTGAATCATTGCTGCCTTTATTGCTCATTCTGTTTATTAAAACTGCTGGGCCAAGATTTATTTTTAATGAACTCTGATCAGTCACAGCCAGTGATTTCACAATTCATGTTAGTACTGTAGGCATTTGTTGCACTGCAAACAGCACATTTGCTTATTTTCTGGAAGATTTTTTCGTCTGAATTGAAATTGGTCACACAAACTTCTCTGGGATTTTTCAGGCTAAGTATATTTGTTCCCATGGATAGAAGCCATATGTCAGAACCCTTTATTGTCATCAAAGAAAAAAATCTTGCCTTTATTCTGCTAAGTCTTTTCCTTTTTTTTTTTACTTTACTATGTCTTGACATCCTGCCTCATTAAACTACGCTTCATCCTTGTGTTCTCTCTAATATGAATGCATGTGTATAAGGGAAAACACATACTTTACAGATGGGGAAAGATAACATGTAAATCAAATTGTATGCCAAAACAGGGACAGTCATAATGAAAGTTGTAGAATCACGTCTGCACTATGTCTTCCATATAAATGGAGCTGTGAAGTAGAAATCAATATGCTCAGTCCTTGACCAAAAAAAGCTAAAATTCTGCAAAAGTTTGTCAGTGAAACCGGACATTTTGTACTGGCTTTTAGAATGGTAAGCTGTTGCAAAGCAAAGCAGAAATGCTGTACAGCAGGGCTGGACTGACACGAGTCCAGTGCCTAGCCAACGGCACTGCAGCCAGTTCCTTTGCTTCCTGCCTGTGCTCCCTGGGATCCAGGAGAATCAACCCACTCACTCCAAAGGGGTGTTTGCTTTGATTTTCTGAAACGATTTTAAAGCAGCTACTGGAGGATGATTAAACAAAGTATCTCAGAAATGGCTTTAGATGAGGCGAGGATCACACTCTGTGGTGACTGTTTGGGACTTGGCTGCAGGTGCTGAGGAAAGTCCCCAGCTGAGGATGGGTGGCCAGCTGCAGGTCTTCCCTCACAACTCAGATAGCTCTGTCTCAGTACCCTCATCCTCTCCCAGGGTGCTATCAAGGGGACATCACTCTTTAAAGAAACAAACTGTACTACAATTCTGCAAAAAGCGCTGCTTTAAGAGGATGCTCTTGCCCAACCTCCCTTATTTCTTTTCCCTTGCCTCCTCCTGGTACAGTGCAGCCTCATCCTTCATGGGAAACCATGGCAGCTGGATCATTAGATGCAACAACTGATGTATTTAGTCATTCTCCACACCTTTTTCCCTTGTTTACTGTCTCAGTGTCTGTGCTGAGGTTGCCTGCACAGCCGACAGCAGTGAGATCTAATAGTGTAACAAAGGGGGACAGGATTGACACATGGATAATTCATCTCATTGTCTAGTCAGAGGCTGAATTGTAGCCAAGACACAAATTTGAAGGTTGTTAGAATTTTAAACTCCTCTACCTCCACTGTTGAGTCAAATACCTGCTAGACTTCAGCATTAATAATGTTTTCTGCGACATAATGGGTATCCACTAGCAATTTGAGTAAACTCTCAAAGAATGCAGTCCCAGCCTCCCTTTGAGGAGCCTGGCTTTGTCTAGGCCTCAAGCAGTGAATTGTCCCCTCTGTATCTCAGAAGAGGGGCTGGAGTGGTACTCAGGGCAGAGTGGAATTTCCAGCTTGCCTCTGAACAATGGTCAAGGTACAGAAACTTTGTTAGTGGCATGGGTTGCACTCAGCCTTCAACATCTGGCCATCATCTCCCTAAGATGCACAGAAACATGAGCTTCCCAGGCAAAACCCAATTATCTGGCATTTCTTGCTTGTCACTTGGGCTTTGTACTAGTTTACATTTATCTAGGACTACCAAAAGTGTTGGTTCTGCAAAATAACTTTGAAAAGAAAACTTACCAAAATATTAAAATAGTTAAAATCCTATATAACACAAATATTTGCACAGCAGAAACTTATTAAATATATAGATCCACCTATCCAAAACACTAATATTTGCTTTTACATAGTAGTACTCTAGCACTTTAGAGATTTGGGAAAAAAAACTGTTCGCAGCAAAATGCATGGCCTTGTTTGTACCACAGAGAATAATGCCTCTATTTTCAGACACCAAATCAGACACAATCCTCTGTTTTGCTTTTTAACATCAGTGCATAAGGAGTTCACTTGATATGGGAATACTCAGACCTGGCTAAAGTTCTGATTCATTCTTACTCTGCTTTCACATGAAATGTAATTAACAGAAACAGAGGTTTTCGGCCTTTCAGTTCTAAGACATTTCGTATTGTCTCTCAAGGAAAACCCCACATTTTTTTTCTCTTTTTAGAGTTCTTTCAGAGAAAAGTTTACTTTTTAAAATATTAAAATAGTCTGAATTTCATCCTGAGAAGTTGCTGTGGGTGCTAGATCTACAGCTGTAGCCACAGGGTGATTGAATGTCCAAGGAGGAAAGGGAGGACAACTCCCTCTGCTTAGTGGGATTGCAGGACTGACAATACACCAGTGGTCCAATAAAGTGATGTATAGCCAGAGTAAAAACCACTGCCATTTTTGGCACTCTTCTTCTCCCAGAATAGCCTGTTAAAGTCTAATGGCGTAGAGTGGCTGAGACTGAGTAACGCAAACTGAATCGTTCCTGACGCACATCATTGCTGATGCAGATCATCGCTGCTGGGTTAAGGGATAGCCCTCCTAAACCACTTCTCACGTGGGTAAGTCCCTCATCCCTTGGGTAATCCCGTTAACTTCCTCAAAGATCTATACTTCTAGACAGTCAAAGAGCTCAGAATGTTTATACCTATGGTTATTTTTCAAGTTGGGAAATGGAGAAAGATCATATGGGTTTTTAGGAAATACAGGTCATCAGGTAGAGAACAGCCTCTGTATTGGAAATCTGGACTATGACAGCTCTCTCAAGGTTAATGGTGGCTGTGTTTGACCTGAATTAAGCCCTATTTGGCAAATACTATATCTGACTCAATGAGAGAAAGGTCAGAAATGAGGAAACACCTTGTGCTGTGAGAACCTCATCAGTTTTTTATTACAGAGTTCATAGTTCTCCATTGTCAGAGATAGATGTAACTCTTGGCCAAGTCAGAAACCCCAGTTCTCACTTGTATGCTCAGCTTTATTTAGAGAACAGAAGAAGTTCTCATAAACTTTTCAACAAAACACAACTAAATTTTAAACATGTAACAAACCAGCTGAGTTTTGGGTGGAAACCTCAAATCTGGAAGTATTTTATATGAAACATGCAGACCTGTTTTAAAACAAACATTGCAATAAATTCAACACTGAAGTAGTTGGGCAACTTAATAGACCTAACTTCCTCCTCTATTAAATGAACTGCTTACATGGGACAATTAGTCTGAGACTGCAAACAAAACTAAAAAAAGGCTAAAATTGCTTTCTCCTTTCCCCGTCTTTTCAAGCATTGCTTGTGAGTTTTACAGAAATCCATAGGAACGTACACAACTGTTCCAATGCTCCCCACTGCTTTTTTGTCTTCACTTCTGCAAATTGATTTGCTGCTTTATTATTTGCCTCTTAATATCACAAGGACATTAATTAAGGTTTTAGGCTTCCCTGTTCCCCAGGTTTAACAAACAAGTGTAGAGACTAGAAGCTCATTAGCTCAAAGTGGCACATTTTACTACTCAGAGCCAAGTTTCAGGCTGATCCATTTCAAAACACTAGCATAGAAAGTGCAGTTTTGTAATGGAAATCTGAACACTTGGTCTTTTTTCTGTATACTACAATGATAATTAGGGTCCTGTTCTTTCTCAGTTTCTGTCTTAACTCTTAATTTTAAAATTATCAGACAAGCTCCATATGACTTCAAGGCAACAAACATAATTTATTTGTGGTTTGATCCCAGAAACCTCATTCAATTAAAACTCCTGCTGTTCCCTGGGAGATTTTGCCAAGCAAGGATTCGTGACAGAGTGTGAGAATCTTCTCAAGGCACAGGGCTGAGCGGTCTTCATAGGGTAAGTGGCGGTCACCAACAGAGCTGGCTGAGAATGAGCTCACTAAAGGGTGTCTCATCATCATCCACATGCCCAAGCTTCAGAGCAAAAGGAAGATCCAAGGTGGCACTTATGACTAGAAAAGTGAGCAAAAACCACCTGGACCAGGATAATAGGCTGACGCCAGGATCCCTGGATTTCAGTACTGGAGGCCATGGGTTCCTGGTCCTCACCAGGCAGAGAAGACACTTCTGTGTGTCTTTGTGCAGGCCAAAAACTCCACCTATTGGGAAGTTTTTTTCTTAACAAATTAATTATACCTCTTTCATCCTAATGTAGAAAGGGCCTACGGTGTTGCTATGCACTGGAGGCAGCATGTCTTCAGTCCATGGTTAGTTGCCTCTGGTGTAAGCAAAGCAGCTAAGAAAATTTTGAGGTAGATCAGCGATTTCTTTTGCAGTGACCTTTTTGGTACCTTCAAGGCAGCATTTGTCCAGCATTTTCCTCTTGGCATAACAATGCAGTTTAGAATCCGGATCAGAGTGTCTGAAATTGTTTTAATTGAAGAAGTATACTGACAGTGTAAAAATGAGAACTGGGAGATATTTCAGTCTTAATAAAAAGTCACACATTTTAGTAAGAGCATAAATATTTTGACTGTAGTTGGCATCATTTCTTTTGGAACAGATAGAAACAATACCAGTGTGCAGAACAGCAGTGACCTGTCACAGGTGATTCTTTGCTGCCATTACTTAACTCCCCTTTTCCTTTCTCCATCACAAATATTATCTGGGTGATTCTAAAATCCCAACAGTTAATTTCATTTGACAAAAAACTCTAAGAAATCCTGACAAAACTATGGTAACGTAGCTTTATCGAGTGACATGATAGTTCAGCTGGGATGTTTCTGAATCAGTATTTAAGTGCTTTGGTCAGGAGATGTGCAATAAATGTCCAAAAGAAGCGGTTTCAGCAGGCTATTGATTGCTTGAGCTGTGCGGGGGGTGTGTTAGCAAGACGGCAGACCCAAGAGGCCTTTCTGAATAATTGTTCAACACTGATAGATAACTGATGCTGGGAAGATAAGCCACCAACTCGTCTCTGAAATAACACAAGACAACAGCCTCAAGCTCAGAAGTATTTTACCATTAACAAATTAATTTCTTCAGCTGAGCATGCTGTCCTCTAAACCCGCCTTATTGCCGTTTGTCAGGTTAGACACTGATGTAAAATGTGCCACAGAAACAGGACAGAGAAAATAATCTGAAGATGACCAGCTGCCTTTTCTTGTGCACATGTCCAGTGGCACTCAGGGAGATCCTCAAGAAATGAAAGCACAGAGCATCAGTCTCCTCTGCTCTGGCATGGGGCAGCCCTAGGCGGTTTATCTTTCCACTCCCCAGTTTGCTTGTGGAAAAGCCAGAAGGACTGGAGATTGTTGTCTCATCCCACACAGAGACATGGACAGAGGATGCTTTCAGTACTGCTGCTGATGTGCAAATAGATGACGGACTAGAAAATTCTGTTCTTTGCTTAGGTTCCCTTTCAGCCACAGAGAACTGATCACATTGTCCTGGCTGCTCACTAAGCATGGACACTCAGACCTAGACACAGAAGCAGAATATTATTCAAGTTGAAAAACTCAGTGCAGGACCTTCCTGGGTCTTAATCCCTGCCCCTGTTTCTGAAACAACTCATCCTCTCTTTGTTCCTTTTCTATATTTAATTAGAGTTTTTCTTGCCCCACCTAAGCTAATTCTATTTAAATATTTATTTCATCAAGTATTTATTTTATTGATTTACATTGTACAATATGTCAGAGACCTGGAAAGAATACTATACAAAATTAAACCCAGTAAAATATTTTTTGAGAGTGATTAAAGACATCTTTCTGCTGAACTTCAGTAACAAAACGAGTGTAATTCACTGCCTTTGCACTCAGAGTCTTCAAAGCAATTTGTGAATAAGTAGATTCCTGTCTCTTTACAATATGATGATGTTTAAAATTGAATTTAATGGAAATTACTCTGGGAAAGATGGATTATACCCCTTGAAGTTAACTTGGTAGTGTTGTCATCAAAATTGTTCTAGCATAATTTTGCAGCTGGGCCTGAGCTCCATCAGTAGCTGGAGACAGTATCAAAAATAGGCTTAAAGATCATCATGGCATTTAATCTATTTCCTAGCATTTAGTACAGATATAAGTTTATAGTACCTGGACAGTCAATCTCTGAAAATCCTATGGCAATCACTGAATACTCAAAATAAGTCACAATTATGTTATCTGAATTCTTTAGTCAATGGGAAAAGCCCACTTAAAACTGAGGAATCTGAAAGTCTGGCAGCTTTGGGGAAAGCCAAATGCTCACGCCTGGGTACAAGTTTGGAAGCTAACTCACAAGCTGCAGTTTCAAACCAGTGAAATAATGATTGGGAGGCAGGAGTTCCTGCAGTCAGCGGCAGGAATTGCCACAATCGCGGGGAGAGGAAAAAAGTATCTCCTCCAGAAAGGACTGTAGGATATTCACATCAGTAATCATCCACTTAATCTTATAGACTAAGTAAACAAAAAAGGATAAAATGTGTTTCTTCTTCGTGCTGACAAAATATGTACCTACAGTTATGTGGGCATCACAACTGATACACAGCAGCTAATGAACAACCACCCAGCATGAGAAGCCAAGACAACCCTAACTTCTGAAGGTCATTGATTAATCCCATCTTGTGTCCTGTGACAGAGCACAGAAAAACCCCCATCTGTAAGGAAGATCATCTTCTATGATCTTTTAGAAATTACTTGGGGATGCAGATGCAAAATCTGAGCCCCTTATTCGGGGACTTGGTTTTTGTAGGTGATCAGTGCTTCCTGAAAGCAAAATATCTTTCAAGTGACCCAAGCTGAGCACCAAACACCATTAATCAGTTCTAAATTATAATGCAAACATGTAAAACAGACCTGTGAACAAATGGCTACATACATGTGGGCATGTTCTTGCCATCCCATCCTTGGAGTGAATTTGTAATGTGTTCATATGGGAGAGTTAAAATAAGACAATGATTCTTTAAATCAAGTGTGAACTACACAAACACTGTCAACTACTTCTGAACAGCTACAGTACTGGCTTAAATAATTGTTTGAGGATTAGAAGGATTAGTTGTTGAGATACAGTATAAACAGATCACAGCAACAGTGCAATTGCTCATAGGGCTTTGCTTCGACACACGTGCTGTGGCTGCATAATGTACACAGAGCATAAGGCATGGAATATACATGCAGAGGCAATGGCAATCAATGGCTGGATGCCGGATTTCTCTTCTAACAGAACACCAGTATTCAGAGTAAGGGATATTCACCTCTTCAGAATTATTTCATTCTTTCTCAGGCCGGTATGGCAACCCTAGAAGACAGCATATCAGTGAACCTGTGCCAGAGATATATTCATCCATACCTACTCCATTTAATCCTCATTATCTGCAAGGCTTCGGGCTGGACAGTGAGGAGGAGGCAGCCGTGTCCAGCTGCAAAGAGCAACACTCGGCTCATGTCACGTAAACAACAAGAAGGAATTGCCTTGGAGGTGACCTAAGACCTCTCTGGATCTATTCACACACATGTGCTTTTTTGAAAAAAAGCTAAATCCTTGGAGACATAGTGTCTGTGTACAGAAAGGGTCTCTTTCTTGTTTGATCTTGCAAGATGTTACTGTTAACAAACGCAAACAACCCACACCCCATATTTAGTGTATTTTTTTTGTTAGCTTTAGCCTGTCTGAAATGCCTGGAGCCTGGTTGTTTTTGGCATAGACCTGTGGTGCAGCATTGCATGGGTGAAGGGCCTGAGTCCAATAGGTCTCATAGGAGTAAATTTCCTCCATGAAGAGCACATACAACGAAGTACAGAGGATTGCAGATACTCACACACAAACTTACCAAGCTCTGAAGGGGCATCTATTCCCAATGAAATACCAATGTTTGTGCTCTCAGTAGGCAGAAAGTAATTCCATTTGTTTTTAGTACTTTGTTACAATTATAGAGAGGCTTTTTGGGTTTGGATTTGCTTTTAAAAGCCATTTGCTCTCCACTGTTTGCGCCTGTCCAGTTAGATTATCTTTTATTGCGTAAGGGTACATAAAAATTTGAAAAACAAATGGAAATTCAGCTATTAGCACAGTTAGAAAAAAGTAAGCAACACAAACCCTGGACATGTTAAGCATCTCTTTCATCAGTCCACCCTCTTGTGTTGGACTACAACCAATGAAATAACGTAGAACATCAATCTTTTTCAAAAAACAATGTAATTCTTGCAATGTCTAGATTGCTTCTGGGATTTGAGACTGTTTACTACAGTTTCTGAATTTTTAAGACAATGTTTATGTAAATGAAAATATTTATCTAGGTTACTGCTGTTCAGTACCCGCTGAGAAACATTTTGCATTTATAGATGACCTTAAGCAACAATAGCAGAAGAAATTACTAGCAGGCAACATTTGGGATAGGCATGAAATCCTACATAAATCTAAAAAAACAATAGTCCAGATTCTGCTGTGAGGGACCACCTGGTCCTCTTAGTCACACAGCTTTAATTCCCATTAGAAACATAGAATTTTGTCTTTGGATTACAATGTTCAACCACAGAAATTAAATTACAGCCGCTTTTCTGACAAGCAGCAATGCTATTTCATGTCATCAGTGACAAGTTTTATAGAAAGTTACTGTCTATCCTTTTAGGCAGAGTTGAAGAACTTTTTTAACATTCCAGTATATCACAATTATACAATAACAGCGCAAAAAATAAATTAATATCAGCTTACCTCCTGTGGACTACTATGAATTGTAGGGCTGGATGTCATATGAAATAAAGTGATGACTACATCTGTACCAAGGGATGCAGTTTCATTAGCCTTATAAAAGCATTTGCCTGGATGAAAAGAATAAAGACAGTTAATCTAAGCATTTTAAATGGGCTAGTAAAAATTTTTTACAACAGTGAGCAGGCTGTAATGATGAGAATTAAAGCAGTCCTCATTAAATTTAATTTGTTTCACTTCCAACTGAGCTTTCAACTGATGATAAATAAGAACTTGTTTGCCTTTTGCAAAAGTTAAAGACAGTGTTTGAGATCAAGTTATAGGCAGACAGTGCTTTAGATCCACTTCTTAGATGCATGCTTTCTGGCTGAAACAATGAAAAGACAAGGAGAGAAATTATGTTTACAGATTTGTTTATCTGACGAACATACAATTGCTACGAGTCTTCTTGGGAAATGGTAACAGTTTTTTTATTGTTCTTCAGTCGAGAATAAATTGTAGTTTCAGGATGGTGATCGGAGAGCTCAAAGCAGCTCATGCACAGCCAAGAGAAGAGAAGGCATGGAAGCAACACCTACATTCCCGCCTCCACCCTTCCAGCGCAGAACTGCTCTCCCCAGACCACTGTGTAGGATACCTTTCTCCTTTCCTGAAGTACCAGCTGGAGATCCAAATATGCACGTGTGTGTCTGCAGGAGTGGCCTACGCAGGCTTTGCCCCCACCACTTCATGCTTCTCTGCCACCACTGCCAGCACAACTGATTGTGCAGCACCCACATGGGCCAGCTGGGCAAACCAACCAGGATAAACCAGCCAAAAAAAAGTCTATAATTTCTCAGGCCAGTTTTTTCCTCGGTCCACAGCAGACAAATCCTAAAACATGCTGCTGGCACTGCGGGCCAATGGAAGAAAGGAAAAGAGGAGAGGTGGCAGAAGGTGATGGCAGCTGCCTAGATTGCGGTGCCCAGTATCAGGAGCCTTTTCAGCCCATTGTCATTCTGTTTTCATCTCAGTGCTTCTATTTTTAATCTCTCATGCCACCACACACTTCCAAGCTTGGCATGACAACAGGGATGTCTTTATTGTCCATATGCATTTGCAGAAAGTCATCGCACTCACACTGTAATTATCATGTGGCTCTTCTATCATACAATCATAGAACCATTAACACTGGAAAAAACTTACAAGATCATCGAGTCCAGACTTTGGCTGAACACCACCACATCAACTAAACCGTAGCATTAAATGCCTCATCCAGTCATTCCTTGAACATTTCCAGGGATGATGACACCACTGCCCTGGGCAGACTGTTCCAAAACTTAACCACCCTTACAGTGAAGAAATTTTTCCTGATATTCAACCTGAACCTCCCCTGACACAGTTTGAGGTCATTTCCTCTTGTCCTGTCACTGGTTACCTGGGAGAAAAGGCCAACCCCCAACTGGCTACCACCTGCTTTCAGACAGTTGTAGAGAGCAGTAAGGTCTCCCCTGAGCCTTTTTTTGTCCAGGTTAAACACCCCCATCTCCCTCAGCTGCTCCTCATAGGACTTATCCTCTAGAACTTTCACCAGCTCCTTTTTCCTTCTATTGACATGCTCCGGTACCTCAGTGTCCTTCTTGAAGTGAGCAGCCTAAAACTGAACACAGCACTTGAGGTGTGGCCTCACCAGTGCCAAGTGCAGGGGGACAATCACTGTCCTGGCCCTGCTGGTGACGCTTATTTCTGATACAGGCCAGGATGACATTTGCCTTCTTGGTCATTTATGAGTACAGTCTCTTTGGCTGACAATTTTCCAGCCAAAGTGATCCATCCCAAAAGCAACTCCCACAGCTCTCACACAATGTGAGAGAGAGACAGCTTACCTCCACCTGCAGAGCACTCTGATGTCCACGCACTGCTTCATCACTTGCCTGGCAGCCCTTCCTGCCCTGTCTTGTGGCAGGCAGGTGACATTGACTGCAATCTTGGTAGTCTTAGGGTCTGCCCACGGTGCCTTTACTGCCCAGAATAAGCTGTAATGTGTGCTGGCAGATCTGGACCATGTATATATATATATACATATATATGTGTGTGTGTGAAAATATACATATATATATGTGTGTGTGTATAGATGCATGTATATGAATATGAGCATGTGAATCTATGGATATGTAGATTTGCATGTGGATTTAAATATGTACATTCATATATATGTGTGTGTATATATATATATTTATAAGTGTGTATTTATACACATACATGCATTCACATAGAGTTCAACAACCAAAGCACTTGAATTCACAGTGGTGCCAGAAATTCTTATGAGATTTGTTATGATGTGGTTTTCACAGTCCTATTTCCACCTGTGGACCACTCCTCTGGTGTCATAAACTTCTTTCTTCCCCTAAACTAAAAGAAATGTATATACAATAAGAATTGCATCATAAGTGATGTAACATGACCCGAAAACTTGATGCCTAGAAGAAAATGGAAGTGTAAAGCTATTTAACACTCATGTTTAGGAGACCTCCACTGGTTAAAATCAGTTGTTTTGACCCTTTAAATAACCTCACTTTCTGAGACTGTCATTTTCTGAGAAAATATTGCACCCCAAAGAAGGCATTTTACAGAAAAGTTCTCTAGTTAAGAGGTACATTTTTCAGTTATTAAACAATCCTGACAACATACTCCTCACCACGAGGGTGGTCAAAGAATGTGGCAGGCTGCCCAGAGAGGCTGTGTTGTCTCCATCCCTGAGGGTTTTCAAAACTGGGCTCAGCATGGCCCTGAACAATTTCCTGCCTGGAGCAGGAGGTTGGACTACTCCACCTTGCATTTTTTGCACAAGTCTTTGATTTTCAGCTAGTTACCACACAGAGGAAGCATGCAGTTTAGGCTGGCCATATGGCAGGCTTTTGGGCTTTAAAAAATGAAGAGCTCTTTCTGCAGCCCTCAGTAGTGACTAGCACATTGTTAAGCTTGCAAATGATCCTGACAGATTCCTGTCCTCAGTTGTCATAGAATCCCATATTTAGCCATGCCTAATTTATTATTTCCTGGCTAGCAGCAGGCTGAAGGATGAGGACCTGACTGAAGTGGTTCAGACTTTTGTAGCTCTCAGAATCTCACTGAGGCTCATGAAATGGGAGTTGGCAACAAGCCCCTCAGAAGCAAATTCAGCTACTTCAGTATCCTGCTCAGGAACAGAGACAGGAACACATGTGCCACTTGGCCCCTGTTCTGGTCTCACGGAGCTCTGGATGGCACCTGCAAGGCCTTACTCACCCCTGTCCAGCCTGACATAACACCTTTGCAACACTGCAGTCAGTGAAACTCATTCCTCAAGATCCCCCAAGTCGAGCTGAAGAACTGCAAGGGGCAGTTCTCTGTCAAGAGACCCCGAAGGTCTGGCACCTCAGCAGGTCCCTCGGGAGGATTTTCAAGGGCCAGCCTTGGAGCTGCCAAAGTGCTGAATCCAGTGTGGTACATACTTTGTATACACTTCACATTTCTCTTGATACTCTCACGTTTTTTATCTCTTACTGTCTTTTCACTTCTGTGTTTCCCATCTTTCATTTTTCTCTTGTGCAAATAAACAAGGCATAGTATTGATACTAATTCATTTAGCAAAATGGTAGCCTTGGCAAAAAGGGCCATTTTCAAAGAGAACTGGCAGCAAAATAAACATGGAAGAGAATGAAAGGGCAGTGCTGCATTTTTTCCTGAGCTGCCAAAGTTTCCTTTGATCTTACTGGAGCTAAATTTTATTCAGAAGACAAAAAGAAGACTCAAATGCAGAGCAATATGGCCAAGTTTACCTAGAAACTCTGTATCTCACAAGGAAACAACCATATAATCCCAAGTAAGAGAAGTTTGACATGCTTCAGACATTCTGGTATTGAAGGGAGACAAATTCGCAGGATAAGTAATGTCAAGGAATGAGCAGCCCAATACCAGCCTCTAACCACTATTTTTTCTGTACTTCTTCAACAAGAAATTAAATAGTTTGGTAACAGCCAAGAAAATCCTGGCTTGCACGTCGCCATATAAGCAGGAAATTCCAGTAATGAAAATATAATGCTGCAATAAAAGAATGAGCAGATAAAATAAGAAAAGCATATATTCAGTTCTGAGGAAGGAAGGAGAATTATGTAGAATTGAAACACCTTTCTTGCACCTGTTAAATGCAGTAGCAAAATCTTGTAGTACACTACTTTTTTCCCCTGAAGAGACTAATATACTTTAGCTTTTTCTTATTGACAGTGACTGTTATAATAATCTCTTTGTTCACATCCTCATAACATTCTGGAAAAACAACTCACTTTGGGGACTAAAAATTCTTTAAATCTGGTCCCAGCCCAGAGATACTTCTAAAAATTTGAACAAGATGCTGTCAAGCGTTTCTCAATTATGTGTAGATGTCTGTCAAAACATATATTTCTTTAAGGTTTTCTTTCTTTTTTTCTCATTCGCAATTTACAGCAAGGCAATTTTTTAGCATAAAATTTCTCTTCTATGCCTATATACTTTCATGGACAAATAAATAATCTCTTTGTGAGTGATTTGAAAATTATTCTTGTTTATATGTTGCAGAATAGTATGTTAAAAATATCAAAAACTGAAAATGGCTATGACTACCCTATGAAGTTAGAAATTTTAGAAGTTTTCTGTGTTAAAAAGTCCACTTTTCTAGATGTTCACCAGTTCAGAGGGGCCACAGTGGAATATTTTTGTTAATGAAATTAAAGTTTCTTTAAGGAGCTGGTAAATACTGGAGATCCTTTCCTTCCTGCAGAACTATAAATTTTAGTGGTTATGAGTACACAATGTACATCTGCACAGAAATAACCTTTTTTCACTAATTGTGTCAAATTCACAAGGCCCATGCTCAGTGGAGGATCCCCAGGCTGGTGGGTGGGTGGCTAAAACTCCATTCTTTCCTTCCTGTGTCTGCAAGGCCGTAGCAAGGTGCAGAGGCAGCCTGGAGAGCCCTGACAAAAGGGGTCTCCCAAAAGAGCCCCAAAAGGCATTTATTGCCAGTGAAAAGTGCCCATGACGCTGGAGCTGGAACCCTGCTCTTACCATAAATGCCCTGTGATTTTCAGTGACCACAACTGATGAAGATCTTAGTTTTAAATTTCATCTATAAGTTGGGACAGGTTCACCAAGATCAAAAAGAAATGCCAGAGAGGAGGGAGAGGGCCATGGATGTCTGGGAAAACTAGTTCTTAAAGAAGAAAAGAGCTGAAATTCCCCAAGGACTGTCTGGCTTTGTGTTTTGAATGCTGGTCACTTAAATTGGTCTCCTGGTGTAGCTGTATCTGCTATAATTGCAGCAGATTGCAGTCGCTGAAGCATCTCCTGTATGTGTACCCTTTCATTATGGCATATAAGCACAGCATTTCCAGTAATTTAGAGACAGCTAAAATCTCCTGTTCCTTGGAAGCTGCTTTCCCTGTAGTAGTTCACACAGCATAAGTGGAGCAGTACAAACTGGAGAGAAGTACAATAGTTACTGTGTTAGAAGTTGATGTCACAAGTTAGAAGCTCCTAGTTGGCATTTCAAAAAAAAAACCCTGTTAAAATTCGAAAAGGTAATACACAGAACTGTATTCGAAGTTCATTTAGAAGAAAGAAAACCCAAACAAAACACTGTAGTTTTGTCTCTCTCATTGAACTCTAGTGTCAATTCTACAGTTTGTGTCTAGCCCACTGAAGACTTGTGATACATGGTTTTCCTTAGCATCCTTTGAAGCAATAACTTGGTTTTTTAAGGTTCTGTGCCATGATACTCTTTCATAACAATTTGAAAGATTGTATGATTTATGACAAAAAAGGTCTAGAGTGAGCAGCTTGAAGCAACCAGATCCAATCACCCTCTACTGAAAGTGTCTTTCATTAAAATGAGGTGAATTGCCAGCTTTCATGGTTTTGAAAGAACACTTGAGAGTCTGAAGCGACTTCAGAAATCTTTAGGCAATTAAAAAAGAAAAAATTATTTTGATTCTCATGAAATCTTAAAGCAATACCACCATTTCTTAGGATATACTTCACGACTTTTGCTCTCACACTGCTGGCAGTACTGTACTCTTTCCCTAACTATGCTGTGGCTTCTTTTCTCCTTATTTAAATGAAATATTTTATGCTTCAATAAAGAGTCAGCCTTTGCAGTTGTGCAATTATGAGAAAGAATGTTGGATCCCTCTTCCCTCTCCCCAACACTGCAGACAAAATCTTGAAAATATAAAGCTTAAAAATTAGGGTATGAACTCAAAAATTCTCAAACCAAACACCAAATGATTTGCTGCATTTTTCTTCTTGAAGAATTTCTTAATGCTTGTAACTTACTCTTGTGAAAAACCAGTTTATGGTTTTTTGACGCATGAGGTGAGTACCACCTCTGGTTAGCACCCAAAAGAGGAATTACATTGTATTTTTTCTTTTGCAGTGCTTGAAAATGTAAAGCACTGTTTTCCAACAATGCCACATGTTGTTTATACTTTTATATCCCTTTATTATTTGTATTACTGTAGAGTCAGAAAGCCTGCAGTAATCAGAAGTCCATTAGTCACTATGCACAGCACAAGCAAGCTGCTTCCCTAAAGACCCCAGTTAAAACAGAATGCCATGCTCATCTTGTTCAAATAGGGGGATTTTTATTTCACCTATTTTTGATAGTGCAGGGATATAGATTTTTTTATTCAAAAGTGACCCAGGAGGCTCAGAGGCAGCATGACTTCATGCGCGCAAAGGGAGCACTCATCCCTCACTGGCAGAGGTTCTCAAGAGTAGCTGAGTTCCTATTCCAGGTGGAGCTGCCAACAAGCAGGGAAAAGCAGAGGGCTCCGCTGACTGCTGGGACACAGCAAAGCACAGCAGCATTTACAGGTGCTTTATGTACTCCCTGGCTATTCTTTATACCATCCTCCAGTGACTAGATACACGTGCAGACAGCATAACCCGGAACAGAGCCAAGATACGATGGCATCTACCTGCTATTGAGGCAGTACCTTGGGTTTCCTGCAGCCAATGGGGACTTCTCTGTTGGTTTGAATAGGGGCATTCATGACACAACAAACATAGAATACAACTTTTGTGTCCCAAGCAGAACGGTTGTGGCCTCTCTCTTCCTCTACCTAAAACTAAATATAACTCAGGAAGTGTAGATAACAGGAAATTAAAAAATACCCCCATTGAAATACTAACCAGAATGAGAACCAGCAGTGTAATATGGTTATTGATTTCCAGTGTGGTCCTAACCAAGATTTACAAGACTTTGCAGCTGCCAGCCATTCACAGACTTCTCAAAGCAGCTCCAAGCCATGCTCAGCTGAAGAGCTAAAAGCTAGAGAGCTGTTCACACAGGAGCTACTGGTAGGGACACTCATCTGCCCAGCAAGGGAGATATTTATTTATAGAAAAGCCTTTGAACCAGACCACTACATTTGAACGTAGTAATAACCAGTTACACTGGATTCAAAGAGCGGCAGGGTGTAGCACAGCCATGCATTATATACCCCAGTGTAAATGGTCTCAGAGGGAAAGCCTGTAATTTAGGGAGGTTTGAATGGCAAAACCTGGGTCATTGTAACAGATACTTTTTCTTAGTTATTTTTATGGAAAGGGTGAAAAAGAAATACTGGCCTGAAGAAGTCAGGCAGCATGTTTTCATTCAACCTTAGTTAACGATGAAACCTCCCTGAGCTCAATCCCCCCTTGGCCAAATATTTGTTCTGAGATTAATTGTTCACACAGGAACTAAACAGCAACTTGCTGAATGCAAAGCTTTTACAGGAGATTTCTTTTCCTCCTCAGGACATTTTTCTCATGTGTTGCTGGCTCTTTCGTATGTTCTGTCACCTTCGGGAAGTAGGTTTCATCCAGAACCAAGGAAATGGCTTTTCTGCTTGTTTGTGTGTTTTTAAAGTTTATCCACATATGAGCTGGTTTTAGGATTAATTTTACAGGAGAACCTCAAGGCTCTGTTCAGAAGTCCTTGTTGTGTTAGATCATTTCACTGCAAGCATTCAGCAGGCAACCAGCACACCCCAGAGCGCAAAAGCCAGCCATTGCTGTCCCCACAGTGCAGCACCACCTCATGTAGGTGCCCTGGCCAGGTTGAAAACCACAGGCAAGAAAAAAACCCAAACAAAACGTGAGGAGGAAAACAGAAGCTCAGGAAGAGAAATCCTGGCTGCCTGGAAGTCAGTGGTCCAGACCAGCTTCTGTAGAGACAGATTTTGACCAGGGAGCAGCGTGACATAGGTATGTCCCCTAACTCGGGTGGAGAGCATGGAGAAAAGCTTGCCCTTGCTCCTTGTGCATCCCACGGTTTTGTTAGACAGCTCTTTCAAAAGCCAGCTGCACCTTAAATCCAAGCTCCTTGAACCACATAGTCAATTTGGAGCAGGGTATTCTTCACATTTCTGGCCAGATGTACACGTTCCCCACCTTGTTCTAGTCCTTGTACCTGCACCTTAAGGTTTTTAGGCAGTTCATTTTTCATTCCCTCTCTACTCTGTGCAGAGGATATGTATCACAGGCAATTTTCCTTGTTTTGCCTGATGTCGTAAATACATATTCCTCAATAAGTACTGTCATCAACAGGTGAAGGTTACTGTCCAAGGACCTGCTGTGTGTGGGCTTTGGTATACGGCTCTAGCAGCATCGGGACAAATGTTCCTTCACAAATATTCGAGTTAAAAAGTGGGAGAAACAACCAAACAAATCTAAATATTAGATACCAAGATATGCAAAAGGAAGATTTCAATAAGGCCATAGAGTTCTTCCAGTTTGTTATTGCAAATTAGGAAATTAAATGTGAGCACATATAGTACAACTTTGCTTCTTTGTCACTAAAAATGAATTATCTTTAAAGGAATTTAAGATATCATAATCTCCACCTGCCTCCTATTTAATGATACGCTAACCAGAACAGGTCCAAATTTTGTCTGCATGATTGGTTTCAGCTCTCTCATCCTATCTTCTCGTTGATACAGAATAATCACAACAATGAACTGGAAGTCTTGTGTGAGAAGAAGATGATTTTTATCTGTTTTCCATGGATTGTGTTTATAGACTGAATAAATTAGAAAAACAAAAGGAAATATTGACTCAACCACCACTTTTATTTACCCTTGTATTTTGTACGAGAATTTTTCACAGCCCTTGTTCTCTTGCTTCCAACAAACACTTGATTTCCACTCAAACATTCAAAATCAGCATTAAAATATTAGGTTATATCACTTGACTCCCTCAAAATACTGAAAAAATCACACACATTTAAAATACTACAGAACAAGCTGTAGCCAAGTTTTGTAATTCAGATCAACTTTTGTAACATCAAACCAAGAGGAATACTTGAAAATTACAATCTTCCTTCTTTTCTTTTGGAAGACATGCAAAATGGTAGAACTACACTGAATATAAGCAGAACCATAAGCTGAAGAACCCAGTAGTTACCTACCCATGACACTAGCTGAAAGGGAAAGTGTCTTCTGTAATTAGGTGTTTTAAAGTAGGACGAATACAAGGCACATGCTATGGTGAGTCTGACTCTCATTAACTACAAATCACAGCTTCATTACTCTGCAAAGCAACCCACCTGAAAGTGAATACTAGCATTAAATGAGAATTGGGCTCTTGGCTATTGAAACTGGAGCCAAAACCAACTAAACAAACAGAATCCAGACAGCATTCAGTACATAGGGCATTGTTTCAGATAATACCCAGAAAGTGGTGATTAGCTGCTCTTCCTAGAATGCCTTGAACCCCTGCTGTGTAGCATATTGGTATTAACATTGTCTTTTGTGGTAAAAAGACTATTTGGATCCAGTAATTGAGTTAAAGGAACAAACCACTGATTCAATTTTACATTTACTAACACTGATTAAATGAAAAGCAGGACAAAGCACTGCCACAACAGTGCAGCTTTAGGTTGAAAAAAGGATAAGCAAACTCCAAGTGGCAATCAGCATCTCTGGGTTCTACTGCCAGATCGTGGGCTCTGATGTGAAACACATCTTCATGACTGAAATCCTGAGTATGAGGTCTGCAACATTGTATGGTTTGATTAGGTTTGATGAGCATGCTTAAATATTTTTTTTTAGAGTCTAAAATAGTAATATTACCATCATGCAGTAATGTCTGGAGCTTTTCTAACATTCACACAGAAAGCACAGTGGAGTTTGTGCTCAGCATGAGTTAAAGACCTTTGCAAATGGAGACTCTGGCATAGTTTCACATGCAGATCCCTGCTAATGTCCCCACTATCTCAGCAGCCCAATTTAACAATGCACCAAATACACTATTCATACTGTTCGAATACAAACAATTCAATTTGCACTAAATGTCACTCAACAACAATTTTTTTCCACCTAATGTCATGTTAATATTGATATTATATAAATACACTAAATGATCAGAAAGAAATTGCTAACAGCCAGTGCCCTGCAGATGATAATAACAGTTATTAACAAGAAAAATTGAAAATACATTTCTTTTGTCCCACAGCCTTCTGAGACTTAAAAAAAAAAAAAAAAAAACCAGAAAAATTGTGCATGCAAAGTGACTTGAATTTGGCATAGCTAGAGATTGAGATCTGCTGTGTGAAATATGGGCTTTATTTAAAATGGGTCATTAGTGCAGCTGTTGAAAGTGTTTAAATCTAATTGATGCTAAGCTATGTTTTCAGAAAGTAGTATTTTGTGGGTATCATTCTGGTCATAGAGCTGTAACACAGAGATAAATATTATTTAAAATATTTATTTTACACTCCAGAGGCTCAACAAATATATCTAAATCAGACACAGTTCCTAGCCAAGATGATGACTGGAATTGATCCAAATACGAAAACAAGTGCAGCTAAAACCATGCAGCTATTTTCTAGATCAGTGAGTGAACATGTCAGCCTTTGCCTTTTATATGTTCAAGGGTCTTTCCATACTTCCTTGCCTTGCCTAGCCTCCCCTTTTGCAGACAAAGCAAGCAGGGAGCATAAACTGTCAACAGAAACAGTAGTTCCAGCCCTGGTACCAGGGGAAGACTGGCTCATGCACAGGAGGACCCTTGGAATGGCATGATAAGCAAGGTTAATCATGTCTAACCAACTGCACTCATCTGCCTCACTGCAGGACAAAAATCCTGGAAAACCCGGTGCTCCTGAAAATGAGACCATTCAGGGCAGTGAAACCTTTGCCTGTGACCGAATCAGGAATCGAAACCTGCAACGTCTCGTTTCTCTATGTTAGCTGCACGGGGAGACCTGCATGACTAGGTTGGATTGAGACAGTTAATTTTTAACTTCTGAAGTTAGGTGTGATGAAGCCAGTCTGAAGTCAGCACAGGGGAAAAAAAATGCAAACTTCATCATCCAGTTTTGGGCTGTACTAAGGCAAGGGTGTAGCTGCAATAACACTCACTGGGAGTAGCCAACCGGACCACAGGTTTCAACATGTGACTTCTGCATCATAGTCCTTCTTTTGCATCAACACACGTAGTGTTACATAAGTTTGGGCACTGCTCAGGAGAGAAAAATACAGACTTCTACAGGTCTCAGGCTGTACTACCACAGTGCTCCAAGTAGCACAGCTCTAGCCATCTGAACCACACTTCCACCTCTGCATATGCTTCAAAGTCTTTCTTTACTAACGCTCCCAGTTCCACTAATACGGAGAAGCATAAAATACTGCATAATGCAGGACGAAATGTTTTTTAAATGATGGCATTTAACTGCGAAGTAAAATTAAAAGACTTAAATGCTAGAGGTTGGGGGAGGCTGTTTTTGTTGTGGGTTGGTTTTAAAACTCTCTTGAAAATCATATTCAAGTAACACTGGAAAATTTTAAACTGGTCTATCCTGTAAACTAAGAAAATTCCAGACAATTCATTGAGAGGAGAATATAAAGACATTGTTAATTCTCCATTGAGCCTTGTTATTCTGTAATAAGTTGATTAGTCATCTGGCAGCCCCTGGATTTGATCTAATCATCCACAGAACACAACTGGCAGAAGAGCCAAAACACATCTCCTGTGCATGGCAGTCTCTCAAGTCTGAAAGTTGGTTCCAAAAATAACAAGAAAAGAAAAGAAACTCAGACGTACTTAGTGCCAACACCAAGATGAAGCAGGGGGCAGGGGGGAAGAGGGAAGATGGCTGAAGATTCATTGCACATGATTTTTGCACATCTTTTCACTCATACTGAGTTTAGTCAATGCTCAGCCTTTGTGGGTCCTCATGGGAAGGTGGGTGCCCGGAAGAAGCAGCTGCCTGAGTGTTTATAATGAGGACAGCTCTCAGATTAGGCAATTCTGACAAGAAAATTCGAGTTAGGCCCTCAAAGTGGATGCCAGGGAAGAACAGTGCAGTGCAGTAGCTATATATGGAGAGTCAGGCATGGGAACAGGGCATTCCATTCTGCTGCATATGCTTCACTGCTTCCCTGACAGCTAAAAATAGCATGTCACGCATGGGCATCAGCAGAGCAACGTTTGTTAAGAGAGACGAAAAATAATCTTTTTTTTCCTAGTTATCTTTCTCAACTTGACTGCGTTAAAAGCTAGCTCAAATCTTAGTTCAGAGACCGTGCTAAAAATACAGATTTTTCTCCTATTATGTTTAATGAAATTCATCTATAAATTTTCTGTAAGTCCATGTGATACTATTTGTTACATTATATCCTAGTTGATGCCAATATTTCAATTTTTAACAGCTTAAAAAATAGTCCAAAATGCCAAATTGCATTAACAGCAATATATCAACTCCTGCCATCAAATCTTACGTCTAATCTCCAGATTCAAAATATATTGTTATCCAGAGAACAATTTCTTGGGAAAGAGTAGATTTGGGTTGGATCTGATTTAGTGGGAACTGCTTACAAGCAAAACAAACAACTTCAAAATTTATTTTTTAAAAATATCTGCTATTTATGAACCAAATACATCCAGGAAATTATATGATAATATTTCCCCAAAATAAGCATGAAATATTTTCACCGAAATGAACATAATAATTTAGCGTAATTTGATCAAATTAATCTTCTGTTTCTGAATCCCTTCTAGAGCAAGATATGAGAGACATTATTATTTTAGACTTTGAAATATATACTGTGCATGAAGATATCCACAATAAATATTGTGTATGTATGTAATACCTGTTATTAAATGAAATAGAAAAGGTCTGTTTTGAGAAAAAGTCTTTAGGCAGAACTATGTCACTTCTGCAGTAAGAAACTTCTGCTTGCAAGATATATTACTTACTTTGCCTTTATAGGCATCTAATTTTGTACTTTTACCTTTCTGGCTACCCTGTTTTACCACCAATATCGGTGCATATGGCCCAACATGATTTCTCTCTAGGATCCTTGGAGGACTAATGCAGTTTGTTCTGATGCTAATCCCAGCTGATAAAAAGCTGGTAATTCACTAAGTGAACCTCACGATTGGCCAGGCTGAAGCCTGGTATAAGCGAGTACCAGAGTTTTGAAAATTCAGGAATGAGATCCCAAGGGGAAATAAACTGGCTCATCATTTTGGGTCTCCAGAGAAGAAAAGCAAATGGATAATCAACATCACTTTTGGACAAACTCAGCCGAACTCAGCATGCTCCGCTTAGTACTGGTAGTGATTTAGACACTCAAAACAAGCATTATTCTGTGTCTGCAAGTTCTAGACGTTTACAAAACTTTACACGTAGACATCATGTCAGCAAGTGACCCGATGATGTTAGCAGTGCTATATGCTGTAGGAAAGTTACAGCTTATGCAAGTGTTTGTAACCTCTAGCTGAAATCCACTCACGGATAGGACTGTGATTTTACTACACATGCCCTGATCACCTGCTGAGGCTGTGGGGCTTCTTCCATATTCCATTTCCACACAGAAATGCTACTCCATAGGAGTAATAGTATGCTTACGCATAATGACACAAGGCAGAAAGTCTGAAGGACTGTCTAACAAAAAATCACACTCAAATTACTTAGGATTCCCTCTCACCCTAATAATTGAGAATTACAGTGTGAAAATGTGATTGAGGTGAACAAAAAGGCAAGACAATGGTGGTATAAAACAACACAATTAAAAATTAGATGTAGTCATCTAAATGTAATGGCCATGACCTTGACAAACTTACATTTTCTCTGTAACTATGCTCTCACAGATCTCATGAGGAATTTTGAGTTATGATTTAAAAAAAAACTGTAAAAAAACCTTGTCATGGGGAAAAATACTGATAATTACACGTTCTCAGTGAGCACCTAAAACATGAAGCAAAATGCTGAAAAAACAATGTTTTCCTGTAAGCAGTTAGTTGCTAGATAATCGGTCTGGTTTTATAAGTGAATGGTCCACAGGATCCACTCTCATGGCAGTTACAGCATTTTGTTGAATTATTTAGTGTCAAACACAGAGGAACAAATTTTCATACTTTTATATTTAAAACTTGGATTGCAGGAAAAGAAAGGATACAACGCTTTGCCTGGGATTAGACCAGTCGTGGATATTTCTAAAACAAAAGTAACTTCATGTTTGTTTAGTACAAAAATGTGATCCTTTTTATTCCAGAAGCTGAGAGTTTCTGTCAGTCAATCCATTTTATTGCTCATACTTACTGTATGTGATACTTGCCCTCATGACATTTCACACATCAGATAAAATTTTGCTTTTCCCAATTCTCATGTTGTTCCTGCCATCATAAAGTATAAAACCATCATTCAAGGCACAAGGAGGAGTTTCTTATTATCCCTTGATTGACTCACACCCTCAGCTTCTGACTTTCAGGCATTTAAGCTCTCTCAGCTAAATATTGTACAGTATTTTAAATTCATCTCTTTCATTCTCATGTGGACCTTCATATACACTGAAACCCAGAGAAAGACTTCAGCTGGTTGCACTAGGCTTTCGGTCAAACCAAAATCACCTTCAATATCAAACCAGAAGTACACCAGGAGACTCTCAGTTAAATAAGCCAGCTCCAAAGTTGCTGTGGCTCCTACATTAACATCCCAGATTAATCACAGCTATTCATCAAGCTGCAATTTTGCGCTTAGCACACGCAGACAGCAATTACTGTATGAGACCTGGAGTGTCAGAGCAGCCATACACCTGACTTAGGATCCTAGGAAACCTCAGCAGCAGCCCAGGGAGGAAGGCAGGATAGGTCACAGCGAGAGTGTAACTGCAGTGATGCAGCCGAGGAAGCCGCCTTGCTCAGTTGGCTGTTCCGCTTAAATGCCTGGATCAAGTGTGAACGCCCTGGTGTGACCTCCCTTTCTGCAAGTCTACTGTGCTGCCTTATATGATCACCACACTTATGTAACATATTCTACAACTGAAGGATGAGAGTAACCTGGTAGGTTTTTTTCCCTGTCTTTCTTTGGCTCTTCAGAACTCTGTTATTGAACTGCTGAGAGATGGGGTCAAATCCATGGATATCACTACCCCTCTGCATCCCTCAGATCTGCTTTTTGGGGGCAGGAAGTGTACAGGTCTATGGGGCCCAGTAAAACCTCTCCCAACACAGCATTAAGAGGCTTCAGAATATTAGAGACTTGCTAACATCTTCTTTACATCTCTGGTGTTTCAGTTTCCCAGTCTAAGTCCTATCTCACAAGTTTATAGCAGAGCTTATAAAGGGCTTTCACATCCAGAAATCTCAGCGTGAAAAATATTAAATTAATAAACCTTCAGAATTTTATTCAAGTACATCCCTGGGAGTGTTCAGAACAGGGTTGGATTGAGCTCTGAGCAGCCTGGTCAGTGAAAAGTATCCCTGCTCACGACAAGGTGCTGGAATTAGATGATCTTTATGGTCCCTTCCAACCCAAACTATTCTGATTCTATATCACAAAAATGAGAAACTGTATGAGGAATCAGTTCAGGCAACCAGGCAATTAAAGCACCAGCACAAAATTACACTAAACACTTGGTAATTAAAAATATTCATGAAACACTTGAATGATATCTACAACTTGCATGAAGCTGCAACAAGGTTAAATTTTCCACAAGAATGCCAGCTGTATTCCTTCTTCCAGCTTGCTCTGTAAAGAGGAGTTATTTGGCAGATGTCCTGAGGAAAGGAGACCAAACAACTGCTTTGTTGCATTGCCATGGAAATACAAATACAAACAGAGCACCTCCTACTTCCACAGGCTTCCGTCGTTCACAGCTCAAAGGCACCACTGAGCAAGAGATGTAGCAGATCCAGGTAACAGCAGAATTTGGTTGCTGCCCCCTTTCTGAAACTTTTCATGAAGTTTAGATCATTTATGTGAGATTCAGCATGCTCTTGCTGCAATGCTGTCATTACTTTGAATTTGTTGGTGACTCTACCCTTCTCTGTTTCAGCTGAGAATAGAAGCAGGAATACTGAAATGCCATATGAAAGGCTATGGGTATTTTCCCTTTTTTTGATGTGAAATAGAAAATTCCAGAAACTTCTTGAGTGAGCCTGTTTTTATAACGTTCTTAGCCTGGTTTTCGGATAACAAAGCAAGCCTTTCCTTCATTAAACCAACAAGCCTTTTGAGGGGGGAGCCAATTGTCCACAACACTCAACCTTCAAGTTTTCTTCCCCCTGTTTTTTCTTCTGAAGTTTTGTGGAACTATTCCAGCCTGCTTCAGCAAGCACCCTAATGCCTCCTCCATATCTATGCTATGCAGAGGAACTGAAGCAAGTATTACATGGAAAAGTTATCAGTGAGATCAAAGAGGCAAGAAGGTAAAAGTCATTCTCCTACAAATTAACTGGAATGGGATGTGTAAGAAGTTGTTTAAGTAAATGAAAATTGAAGGAAAACAGTGCTTTGTTAAATGCCTTCGGTAAAACTACCTACTGCTGTTTTTTAGAAACAAAAGTTCTAAACTGCCTAAAAGTACTCTTTATCTATAGTTTTATTTTTGCAGAAGGAGGAGGAACTGTAGTGTCACCCTGCACCTAGGCAGTTTTTATCCTTTTTTACACATTTTTTCTATATATCAAACTACGATCTTGTTCAATCTTCAGATGCATCCGATGCTTCAAACTAGTTAGACTCTCCTCCAGAACAGGATTACGGGTGTTCAGTGTGGAAATACTAAATATTTTACTTACAAAATTTTCCCCTACACTGCTACAGTCTGCAGCCTGTATCCTTCTAAGAGGCTCTCCTGGGCTTGGCAACACCTTTTTTAAACACGCAATTTATCTTCTGATAAGAAACAGAAAGACTTCATTTACAGTTGTTTAATGCTATTAGAGCCCATGCATGCAGTTTCTATAACAAAATAGGAAAAACAAGCCAAGTCTTCTGCGTGGGATTTTTCTGATCTCCAGGATATAGGAACACACCTATGGTATCTGGGTGTATGAGTCATTGGGTTGCTGATGTCATGCAGTATGTACTGTTAGGCTCGAGTAAGCGATAGAGAGAGTTCACTACAGGGCAATAGCTTCTGGTACTCTGACGTATCACCTGCTTGTTGCAAAGTGGTAACCAGGTAGCAAGTTATTTTAAAACATATAAAAAATTACATTTAGAGACAGAAAAGAAACATTCTATTTTCCGTTTGTAATGCCATGCTGTTAAACCTGTGACTATGGTGCTGAGCACGGAAAATCAAAAGCTGCATTGCCCTTTGTCCACCCCTCTATCTCACTGCCCCTGGGCTCCCTGGGCACCCTGCAAGCCTGCAAAGCTGTGGCAACCAAGGCGTGCCACAGGCAAGGAGAACTGCAGAAAGGGCTGCCAATTTTACTTGTTCCTCAAGGTCTTGGAAAGACTTTAAATATGGCTCAGCAAACAAAGCAAAAGCCACACTCCTGAACAGTTCGCAACATTTAAATAAGAGTCTTGCCTTTACTATCCAAACATGCAGCTGAGTGGGTGTTGTCAGAATGTACACTCACACATCCCAGACATCCTGACACACACAGGGTGAGGAGGGAAAGCAGTTCATTTCAAGAGAAAACACATCAAGAAATTGCTGAGCCCTTGGACAAGTGACAATGAGGCTGTGCAGGGGTCCCCATCACAGGTGGGAACACATGCAGTGTTCCCATGGTTTGCAAGGACAACTATGACTGCACCAAAGGAAGCAAAAATAAATGTGTCTGGCTACTGCCGTGAAGAGGAATTGTTTGCCTACAAACCTATCAGACATCCTAGAATATCCACCAGCCAGCTATTCTTTATGCATACACCATAGCATACCTTTTTTGACACCTAGTCTAGTAAGATACAGTGACAGTTCAGTGTCAAAGTCAGTTTTTCACCCTTACATCCAAGGTTGTCTCTTAAACTCTCTGTGACAAGATCCAGGATCTGCTCACTGGGATTTCCAAAGTGCCCTTTTTCTTAAAACCCCACTTCTCCTTTAGCAAATGGAAAAAGCAACTTCAGCCACTCCTTTCTGGCTTGTGAGGTGAGTCCTGTATCTTCTAGGATTCCATTTTTTTTCTGCAAATAACCCTTTTTCCTTGCTCTTTGTGTTTTCACCTTCCAAAGAATTGCCATCACAGCAAACACCCCAGTTCTCATTTGCTTAATTCACTCTTTCCTTAGAAATCAGGACTAGTAGAAAATAGTTAAAAAGAAGCCACACACTCAGCCACATCCTAACCTTCATTCTAAGCAGAAAATACGTACCTGTCATAAGAATCATCATCCTTTCCTGGATAATTTGCGAAGAAGGGGGAAATGGCTAAGCCTAACAAATATTCACTATAAATAGTTTATCCCTGACTATTAGATGGATGGGCGGTTAGATGGATGAGCAGAATATGTTCTTCAGAGGATGTCTAGACAACTCCTTGAATATTTATGGCTTCATGTTCACAGACTGCATAGGCCCTTTTTACTGATAGCAGGTATGAAGAATGTCTTTCCCTCTCACAACTGAACTATACAGAAATAACTAGTAGAAATTCTCTTCCAGAAGGTTCCTAGATCTTCCAGGTTACTTTGCAAACAATTATGTAAACATATGAAAAATATATTTTGCTTATCATAAAATCATAGAATCATTAAGGCTGGAAAACACCTTCAGGATCATCAAGTCTGGCCTTTGAACACCACCATGACAACTAAACCACAACATTAAGTGCCATGTTGAGTCATTTCTTGAACACTTCCAAGCATGGTGACTCCACTACTTCCCTGGGCAGACAGGTCTGCTGCTCAAAAACCCTTTCAGAGTATTAACGCTCATTCAGGTACTGAATGAAACCCATAAAATTCTTAATATTAATATCTTGCGTAGTGATTTTGATGGATTCCAGAACAGTTGCTCATGGCTCAGATATCAGTGGTGCTGGTATGATATCATCATTAAAGGTAATGCAAATGTAGAGTGTGATTTATTTAACATTTGCTGACCAGGCACTTCAATGCATATTCCTCTTTCTTAATGAATACCAGAATGCACAGGCAGCTGTGTGAGCTTATTTATTTACTACTCAGAAACCATGCTCAGGAGCAAAAGTAGTGTTATGCCCTGCCCCTCCAGATGCAGGGAATGGTGAGGGAAGAAACAGAAGGACCCAGCAGATCAGTAACTGGCTCTGAGCCAAGTGTCACTGGCAGAGTTTTGGGGGTATTCTTCATGGGTTGGTTCACATGATATCAGGGCTGCTGGTGACAGACAGAGTGCACCTGTCTCAAAGGGGGAAAAGAATCTTTACACAGGAGTCAGCAGGGGTTATTCAAAGAGCCTAAACTAAATTTGCAAGGAGAAGGAGATAAAAGAGGACTCACTAGTCATAAGCCTGGGGACAACACACCAGTGTTGGAGGGACAATGTGCTTGCAAGGTCCTTTGGTCTGCCATTTCAGTGGACGTAGGAAATGGAGATCCAAGCAGCAGCAAAGACTCAAGGGCTATTGATGTGTTAGAAATTGTGGACGTGCCTGAGAATTTTCTTGTAGAAATTAAGGATGCTTTCCCTCAAAAGGTGGCAAGATCAACAGCCCAGTTGCAGTGCATCTACTCCAATGAGCACAACATGGGCAGCACACAGAAGGAGTGGGAAGCCGCTGCGCAGTAACAAAACTAAGACACAGTTGCCGTCACAGATCTGGTGCAATAACTCCTATGACTGGAGTGCAGCAAGTCTACTCTAAATTCTGCATAAATTGATATCTGAACACATTCAAGGATCTTACTAAATCAGCTGGAAGATTCAGAAAACATATGGGAACTGCTGGTGACAACTTTCCAACAATTATTCAATATGCTGTTTTTACACTTCTGCCAGGATCTTGGTTAGTTCAAGTACAAAGCCCAGGTTGCATAGTAACCTATAAACCACTAAAATAGTGAATGAAAAACCATAATGGAGTGTAATACAATAAAAAAATAACAGTGAAATATATAACAAATACTTAGCATTAATGGGTCCCGCAATATGAGCGCAGACTCTGCAGTTAGAGGAGACTTAGAGAAAGGTGACAGAAAATAGTGACTGAAATAGCAAAATTATTAAACCTGGAAGACTTACAAAGCGTGGAACCATATGTCTTTGTAAAGGTTCAGAGGAGTTGTTTCTATTCCTTCTCGTAAGAATAAGAGCAACAAGGCATTTACCTGTATCAGGAAGTAGCAGATATAAATCTTGTTATGCAATCTGCTCTTGGAATTTATTGCTCCAGGATGTCAGTGATGTCAAAAATCTAGGTAAACTGAAACAGTAAATATGTTTTTGGAAAGAGAAAATATCCGGTGTTGTAGCAATTAATGTTAGTATTACAAAAGCATAGGAAAGGGTAAGAAATAATTTTTCATAGTTTATTCCTATTGTCCACGTTTCCTAGGGAAGAAAGGAACTCCCATCTATCAGATGAGGTTATTGCATCTTTTAATTATTAATACTTTCTTTTCATTATCTGATTCTATCCATCTTCAGAAAAGGCAGAAAAAGTTCTTCTCTTTTACTGACCGTTTCAACATTAAAACTTCCACAGAGAGTAGGAGGAGCTGACGCAGAAACATGTTAGCAGAAGAGAAGATGAATAGTAGTTTTAAAGCTTATTAATTCTTCTTGCTCCGCTGAAGGCAAGAAAATCCTTACTATGTCCTCTGCACTCTGCTGAGAAATATTCCCAAGCCTTTGCTGTGCTCCAGCATTATGGATTAATGAGGCTATGACACACTTATCTAAGAACATCTCCCTATTAACCTTGCAGATTAACCAAGACGGTTAATACATCAGACTTGATGGCAGTACTTGGTGATAGTAGGTCAGGATTTTTGCCAGAACTTACCCACTAAATGCATTTTAAAATAGTAAGAAAAATAAGATAAATGGTTGTCAGGTCAAAATGGATGTAAATTGGAGGGACAGGTGGCTTTAAATAAGAAAACACTGCAAGAACAGTCCCCAAAGATTTTCCAGAAGACATGCATTAATCTATTCATTCCTTCTCTCCAGTCTCAAAAAGTTATAAAGTAAGCTCGTGGGAGGCAGGACTGGTGTGTTGACTGGCCAGAGGTGAGCAGTGTCCTCTGAGATGCCATCTGAGCTGGTGGATACAACACAGGACCCATGGAGGGAAGCAGACACCCATCTGCAAGGCCAGTCAGAGGACAGGCAGGATCCTTAAGGATATCTCATATGGCACCAGTTGTGTGTGGGTGACTGAATCTGCACCCCGGGACATACAGCTTCACTGGTTTCGTGGAAAAACATTAAATTATAACGTCTGAAAGTGTAGCTGAAAGTATAATCCAAAACTATAATACAGCATAATTAAAACTCATCTGTTACTCTAATTTTGTAATAAAAACAGGTAGAGATGTATGAACATCAGTCTTGTATGTTTTGCTAATGCCATTCTCGGATGAGACTTTAAAACTCTAACCTTGATTCTGCATGGATATCTTATGCTTTTTATCAGCATGAGGATACCTCCAGTTCTTTGAAGCCCTAAAGAGGAGGAGAGGAAAAACACAAACTAATGATCATGTTATTAACCTTAGGAAGCCTCTATAAAATAAACTTGTATGAATTTCCTGGCAAATGTCACATAATTCTAAAAATCCTGGTAAAAGCTAAATGATACTCTTACAATAATGTTTGTTAAAATAAAGTGTGATCAGTCAAAACTGTTATGTCCAAAGACGATTTTTTAAAATGTATGTGGTTTTTCAATAGTCATCTTAATATTTATTGAATTTATGAAAAAAATTGTTGATCCGTGAAGGCACAAGAAGCATGGAATACAATGATATACATCTTAAAATTCAGTACCTTTCATCTAGGAAAATATAAGTCTGGCTATAACCGTCCATTGACATGATTTTGCATATTCTTTTTCTCTAATAAAAAGAACTGAAATCACAATCTATAAAAATCAAAGTGTCACTAAACTCTTGTTTAGGGTCAAACAATTTCATGTACAACACCTCTCTCTGTATCATACAGGGTTTTTTGGCTTAATAATTGTATTCTCATCACCCTATTATAAAAGATACTTCTTGCTGCTATGATAAAAAACAGCACAAACAAGGAATTGAACATCCAGGGAAAACAATAAACCCACCACACAAAGCACTACAGTGTCACGAAGCAAAAACGAGAAAGAAAAAAAAGAAGTGGAAATATGTATTCATGGCTGTTTTAGAAGTGTGTGTGGTTAATTGTAACAGAGGAAGGCAAACTTTTTTGACAGAACTGAAGAACATTTTTGTAGAGGAACATATCTCACAACCGCGAAACAAGGAATTCCAATAGTGCAGATCAGGAGTGTCTTCAGCATGAAGTTTCTTCTTGTGAAGTGAGATTTCATTTTGGTTGTTTATTAGAAGTCACGTCAGTTCCATGATCCTACCAATGCACAGGAAATTAGTGTATAAAGACAGGTAGATAAATCTATAATCAAATACACTCTGTGTGTGTGTGCGCGCGTGTGCGTGCGTGTGTGTTCTCACATGATGACAACACTAAAGCAATCATAAGGACTACTGATGAAAAAACTGAATAAAAGCCCATTTAAAATTCTGGCAACAGATGTCATCCCCTGCAAGTGTCCTGGTAGTTTACAATTTTCCCCACTTGACATCATCATTTGCTGAAGCAGAACATAAAGCTCTCCAAATTCTAAACATATGCACCAAGAAGCAGAAGCAGCCAAGAACCAAGTCCCTATCAATAAGTAAACTTTGAGCAGAAAAGCACACTTCTCCCTGTTTTCAACCTTTCAACAGGCTTATCTGGAAATGGACTTTCTCCCCTCCCTGTTTGCTAGTCTCCCCCTTCCTCCTCACCCAGGAGCTGAAAGAGTCTTGCTGATTTCAAGGTACTGCTTTTTCTAGTTCAGTGCCTACAAAGCTGATCTACCATCCTAAAACAAGTCAGCTGCACAGCAAGGAAACCAAAAAGGCCCAGCTTACTCAACTGCACAGGGAGCATAACAAAGCACTGTGTGGCTCCTGTGGGTCTCTGCTGTCTCTCCTCTCAGGTGAGGGTAAGTTTGCTTGCCTTCACTAGTTCACGAGCCAGCATATAGCTACACTGCTGTCCTGAGGGCAGGCTGGGAGGGCATTAGCCAAGAGGATGATGGCTCTGTACAAAGCAACATAAAGAACTTACCTCTCTGACTTCTGTCATTTCTAATAGAAAAGGTCAAAATATAAATATTTTCTTTTCTTAATTTCTCCTATGAAATTTTGCTTAGATGTGAGGATATGGGAGCAGCAGGTTGGGGGTCTCTGCTCTGAGCACTGACCTTCCACCTTCCTTGCAGAGCAATGCTACAGGAGTTCTAAGCTTGCTGAAAAGCTGCACCTTAGCTCTAAGGAGTCTGACCTTACGTTAGCAACAGCGTACTTAATGGCACGCCCTTGAAAGAACTGAACGTCTTAAGCATAAATGAATCCACTTGGGGATTTCAGAAACTTCAGGAGAAACTCTGAGCTCAGGTTTGTTGCTCTTATCAAGGTAGTCAGACTTACCAACCATGATGTCATTATCAAAAAGCTAGATAGGCCCACAGCCAATTTACTAGTACCTCATGCTAGAAGAATAAATGTCACTTGGATACCATGAAGCTATATAGCATTTTTCTTGCCAAAACAGCTTGTGTTCGCAAAACTTAAATGTTAATCACTTAAATACTAATACCTGAAAATATGTTTGGAACTTGGGAATTGTTAAGCATGCATCCAACCCCCAACAAGAAATCTTCCAACATCCTGCAAGAAATCTTCCCTCGCCAAACACAGGCGGATGCCTGGGATTAAAAACTCGAGGTTTCCAGTCCCAGCTTCACAATGGCCTCTGTGCCTCATCTTGAGTAGATCCCATGTCCACTCACTTGTTTCTTTTGCTTGAAGTGAGTAAATTCTGTCCCAAGATTCACAGAGTTTTAAGGAGAATCGTTTATTTGTTTCTGTAGCAGTGTTTTGTGTGCCGGCATAAGAGTCAAGAAAGAGATTTAAGTAAGGCTGTCGTGATTTAGGAATAGTATTCCCCATTTTAGTGCTCCCACTGAAGCACTCCAAACCAGGAATGCCTCACTGGTTCACTTCCCCCTTTCAGTCCCCCTGCGGCAGGACAGAGAAGAGAATTGGAGGCACAAAGGGTAAAGATCGCAGATTGAGATAAGAAAAATTTACTGGAAAGAGCAACGGAATAAGAAAAACAAATGGTAACAGCAATAATATCAGCAACAGAGGGGACTGGCACTACCCGACTGCGGTCTTCATGCCACGCTTACTCAACCAGAAGGGACCCCATCCCCAGGAAATGACATGAGGTGGTACAGAAGAACCTCCAGGTCGTGGCCATGTCCCCTTCTGGCTACTGCAAAAATTAACCCTATCCTGGCCGGACCCAGGACAGACATTTATATGAACCTGTAACATATGCACCCAGGAGAGAAAGGATGGCAAAACCAGCTCAGCCTCTCTCAAAGTGAAACCAGCCCTCCTCACCTCAACATATCTACAAAGAGTGGACTCCTCCTCTCAGTCAGCACAATTATGTAACATAGCTGTCCTTTAGTCAATCTAGTTTTAGATTACCCTCTCTAGTTGGCAATATTATTACATTTATCTTTCCACTTACCAACCAAATATCTAAACTTCAAACAGCATATCCTTTCTAGTTGAGTAACAAAATAAACAGCATAATTATATCAAGGCAATTAAGTAAACATTGCACAATATCACAACCTGAGGCTGTCAGTCTACCAGATAGCTCATACTGTCCCAGCTAACCTAACTGAAACTTGAAATAATTAGGAAATAGAATGAAAGTGACTCCTGAGCTGTAGATAGGAACAAATAAGAAGCAGCAGTAGACATGTGCAAAAGATGGATGCTGACTGTGGATGTTGTAGGTCCATGTCAATGATAGATGAAAGAGGCTGGGAGAGGATGTCACACAGGGAGGGAGCACATGTCATTGCTGCCAAGTCGTCCTGTGATTTTGGCAAGGACTACTTTTGGGATAGGTTTTCTGGTTTAAAAAATTGCCCAGTGAGCAATATCCATTTGACTTTTGACCTTCCTATGTTCCACCCTTATGCAGGCAAAAATTTTGAGCCTTGAACAAAAAAGGAATCAAATTATATGTTACTGTATCTTTTGAAGCAAAATGTTTAGGAAGATTGTTGAGGAAACTAACTCTTAGTTTTATGTCAGTCAGAGCTAGGCTGTCATAAAGCACTGAGAAACAACAGAAATAAAAAAAGGCAGAGCCTACAGAAAAGGCAGGATGAAAGACAAGGACGATTTTCATATATGAAAGGACAGTAGAAAAGGGTGCTTTATGTATCAGAGGAAGAGTAGGCAGATGTTCTCTTAACAGGAACTGTGGTCTTGTAGGACAAGGAGACGGGAATACTCAGCCCAAAGGAGTGCTATACACACCTGAGAGTCAAGTATTAACTAAGGCTGAATTTCAGCCTGGGGAGACAAATAAAAAAAAGCCTGACTGTACTAACCAGCATATATAAAGGGAAAGATATCTAGAATTTACATAAATGAATGCACAGAAACCTAACTGATTCCTTAATCAAATACACATATCAAGCACTCTCTCTAAATTTTTTTTGTTTGTTTTTTTCTCGTTCTTTGCCTACCCCTACATTTCATTTTTCAGTTTTGCTGAGTCTTACTTTGAATGAAATAGAGTGAAAGGTTTGCCATTTATTTCTATTAAATGTCTTATGATCGATCTTCTCAGAACAGACTTTCTCTATATCAGCCAGCTTAAATATTCTCCGCTGTTACATTTGTCCTTGCCAAGAGAACAGGTCAAAATAGAATGATTTTTCATCTCTTCACTTCCCCATATTGAAATTCTGAAAATATTCAGGCAGTTCCAATTCCTAATTATCTCCTTTTATCTCCTTAGATTACTCATCTGGGACTCTTTGCAATCCATTTCCTTCAAATGCCACAAGTAATTGGGTGTCCATATAAAGTTATTTACCTGTGATTTTTTCATTTTTTACGAAACTGTATCCATTACAACTGCATTGCCCTCTCCAGGTTTTCTGTAAATTTTCTTGCTAAAGAAATGCCTAGAAGCAGCGTTCCAGGAACAATTGAGTGTGAGGTGGCATTGTAACACCTCCGTTTTCCAGGTCCCATTCAGCTCCCTGAGCACTTATCCCAAAGATACATGCAGTGTATCTCCCAGGATTGCCTCTCTGCATTCTCCTCCTTGCATCTTCTCAGCCAGTGACCTTCAACTCTGAAGCAAGGGAAATTCAGACCGTAATAGTCTGCTTGAGATAATTTAACACAATTATAGACACAGCCTTTTCAGCAGGCTTGGTGTGAAAGCAGCAATAGTTTTACATTTGCTGTTGTGCTGCACAACTCACAGCATGTGGTTTCTTCTCCAGAAATTTGGACCTGCCTGGGCGCCAAGTTCCAGTCTCTGAGATGGATGGATGTTGCTCTTCCTCCCCAGCTGGGGTCAGCTCCTTGTAGCAGGACTTACCCCCGCACTCCCATGTGTACATGGGGTGTGACAACACAGCTGTCTCCCCAGTACGTCCAAGGAATGAGCTTATCATCTTCAGTCATCCTTGTGGGCTCCCACCGTGCCCTTCTGCCGCCACCGACAGCTCCCCAGCCACAGCTCATTCCATGCTGCCCTTTCTGGAAGGCTCTCGCTGCCTTCTGCCAGTCTGGGAATGCCTGTTTATTCACATCTTTTAATCAATTTGGATAAACGTTGCTGGTGTAAGGTTGCTACTACTCACAAACCCTAAGACGTTTAACATGTACCAAATGTTCCTGCAATATGGCTGGCTCACTCCACATTAGCATAAAAAATACACACTGCAAACACATCCAACTGCTTTTAACATCAGAAGGAAGTTTTCCACAGATTTTTATGAGAGCTAAATTGAGGTCTTGTGACCCTGCTATAGTGAAGTATTTACACACATGCCAGACTGTAAGTATGTGAAGAAGCCCCACGAATTCAACAGGCTTCTCAGATGCTTAAACACTCCAGTCAAGGCCTCAATGTTTATTTAAGGCTGCTGTAACAGTGCCCCTGTTATATAAAATAAAATCCATGTGGGAATTCCTTTGATCATATGAAAGGAGGAATAGGCCTTTACATTAGTATAGATGGACACATATAATGTGCCTGTTTACATACATATACACACACTTTTACATGCATATATTAGCATATTTTCTGATCTTCATGTTCCTAAAAGTAAAGGTTTTATCTCATTCAAAAAATTAACTGCAAAATGCAGCATTTGAGTCCACATTTTCTACAGTGGAAAAAAATTCCTTTTAAATGCCCTTGTCCCAGTGCTAATGGATGCTCTCCAACCCAGGACACTGTCACACAATAAACAAATCAAAAGCCTTAACCTGAGAAGAAGAAATATTTGCCTTGGAAATATATATACAAAAACCCACAACAACAAAAGAAATAAAGAGAGTTGGGCAACATACTGAAAGATTTACCTCAGAGACCATCAAAAGGAAGAATCATTTCCTTTACTGCTTTAGGGCAATGTTTATTTAGATTAAAATGTAAAAGGTGCAGTGGAAATAAACATTCTCATTATTGTCTATAGAACCTTCAAATAGACTTTCATCTTATAATGGCATTCAGGGGACATTTTAGGTCTTCTCTCTCCATTCCTTTCCCCTCCTTTATCTCTTTCCATGGTTTTTTGGGGTTTGTTTTTTTTTGGTTTGGTTTGATTTGTTGGGTGTTTTTTTTTTTTTAATATATAATATGCAGAGTTCAGCCTAAAAATTCCCTACTGAAATTGAGTGAACTCATGCATATATATGCTGAGCAGCTGCAATCACATGTGACTCAGACAGGGGCAATGTAGCATTTTGACTGCAAAGTCTCCAAAAATTAAATGAGAAAAATGAATCTTTACCTTAGGGTACAGGCTGGCAGATTAACACCGGAAGAGACAGAAACAGTATGTCCCCAATTCTTCTTTCTCTGATGGAAAAGACTCAATTCTTGCATTGCTTTACAGAACAGATTTCTCCAGATTCACTGTAAGTCACTTAGAGCAGTATAGAAACAGATGGTTAGGTAAATACAATTTTCTGTTCAACTAGCAAGTTGTTTCTGCTCTATTATTATTTGATTCTCCACAATTCATAAATAAAATTAAATCAGTAACATCTGTGAACATCATTGCCCTTCCTCTCTTCTGAAATACCCCATAACCTTCTATAACTTTCTTTATTGCTATTGAGCTTCATGTCGGGCTATCTTGAAACTCAAGTCCAACAGGAAATAATGTCTGGATTGCAAACTCTTGGGGGTTTTTTATAGTGACTGGCGGGCAGGCAGAGAGAGGACATAACACTCAAATTCAGGAGTATTAAAAGGATTATGATAACTGTTGGACTTTGAGGGGTTTCTTTGGAGTCTTTTTTCTCCTTCAAGTGCAAAACATCTGGGAAGGGAGGCAGTCAGCAGAGACAGGCCCTGGAAACTTCAAATCAGCAGAGAAGAGCACCAATCTGTCCTGCCATATCCTCTGTTAAGAACTCCCCCGGGGTTTACTTCCCATGCAAGTGGTCTGTGGGTAATGCAATGACAAAAAGAGCAGCTGTAACTGGTGTCAGGACCCAAGAGTTTCAGCAGCAGCAAAGCTGCTTCTGTACCCTCAGTGACTGGAGAGGTAATCACCACAGCAAGTCCACGGGCTAGCCCAGTATTCCATCTGTGCTGTGCCATTTGTCATCTGGAACTAAAGATGCCTGAAAACATTTCCTGAAGGTGGCTGGCAGAGGCAAAGGCTGGTAGGGAGAGACTGCTGTGGCTGGTGAGGTCTTGTAGTATGGCTTAGTGGGCACATTGTGTTACAGCACTGCACTCACGACTCTGCTGGGACTGTGCCTTCTTAAGACACAATTATAATTTTTTCTCCTTTCTCCATCTGAAGTCTCTGAAATGAGAGGGCTGTCGTCAGTGCTCTGCATGCCCCAGCTCCAGAAAGAGGACATGTTTGATGGTAACAAGGTTTGGGGGTAAAAGTGGATGACCGAATAGGATAAAGGGAGTTACCTTTGTTGCGATTTCACTCATATCAGTGGTTGGGATCAGTGTCTGTGGTGGAATATGACATCAGTCATGTTTAGGTGCTGTCTAGGAGAGAGGTGGTTGGGACTGTCAGAAAGCAAACTAACTGCTAACTGATGATCTAGGATCTACATCTTGAGCTCATTCCTTGGCTCTTTCTGGGCAGACAAACCTATTTTCCCCCTCTACCCCGAAGGGAAAAGCTATTTTCCTTATTGCTATTAGATTTCATGCTTTTATATACCAGGTATTTATTTATAGACCAAAATTCATTTATAGAGTAGATGTGGTAGTGGACTAGATCTACAGTCTGCTTTCTGGATGATGTAAGAATATATAATGTTAATGGTCCCATTTCTTCCCAAAGTTTATTATTTGCTCCCCGAGACATCGAGGGAGCCTTTTATGTCTATCTACACACATAACCTCTTTTCCCAGGTCAGTCCCTTCTCACTTTTCACAGGAGAATCCACAGCCATAAATCAAACTCATCCCACACAGTTACAAACATCCACCTCTGAATCTGAACATGGAACTAAACACAAAAAATTCCCAGGTCAATTTGAGTGCAATCGTGATTGGTAGTTGAATCTGTTCCAGCTTCCCAGACCTATGTTTGAACCTCATGTAGCTGTGGTACATCAGACACGAGCACGCGTGGGACACGAAGGTCAGAGAGTTTCCACTAAGGGATCACTGGATTGTGCTCTCCACTGTGATTCCTGAGCAAGACAACATGGCTAAAGAATGAACACAAGCGGTGTATGCCAAGGCGAAGGCAAGCCCAGCACTGAGAGCAATTTAGAATAACCTGTGCTTCTTTGTCCTCAGTCCACTCGAAGCACAGATGTGTTAAGTTCTATTATGCGAGACTGATGAAGTAGCTCCCCAGGCTTCAGTCCTCATTTCTCAGCTGAAAACCAGTATTTGTGAACCCTGCACTAGTCAGGCTTTGTGAATGTTAATGTACAAAAGATGGATGTATTCCAGGCATTTGTCTTGTCTTGAATGACTTCAGGATCCAGTGCTCTGTGTGTAATCCTGCAGCCATATCCATTTTCAGCAGCTTTTTCCAAACTCACAAGTTACCATTTGTCCCTCCAAAAGTGTTTGAGCTTTGCATATTACCCCCCTCCTTTATTCTGAGGAAGGTTGAATACTTAATTACGCTGATGTAATTTGGCTAAAGGAACTCACAAATGCTCTTATTTCTTTTTATCTGTGCAATTTCTGTTTGTCTAATGATTTTGAGCATATGCTTCAAAGAGGCTCAGGGGCTGTACTGTCCAGATCCATAAAACGTGATCCAGAAAATCTAGTCTATTTTCAGCAAGATTAAATCAGTTTTTGCAGAGATCCACTAGAGATTTCTAGTGGTTAGCAAATGAAAGAAGTTAAAAGAAATTATTTTCCGTGTCAAAATTATTTATTTCACTTGATAATTATCATGGACAGATGCTGTATTTAGTTATCTATATTCAGTCACGTGTTAATCCTTGCTTTTCTAGCCCTTTCTTTTTTTCACCAAAAACATAGACATTCTTTCTGAAACAAGAAAAGAGATCACATCTCTAAAATCTCAGTTTTGTTGGCAAGTTCAGAAAATAGATAAAAAACCTGAAACCGTGGGCTTATTTCTTCTAAACAAAAGATTGTCATGGAGTGTCAAGATTATTTTTCATGCCCCTCTTCTTTCTTACTTGCATACTACCTCCCACACCCACCTCCTGGCAAGACAGCGAGCTCTGAGCAGTCAGTCCCCACTTTCGTGACTCAGCCTCAGAGCATTAAAGCCTTAAGCTTGGCAGGTGTCCAGGATGAAGAAATATTAACAAATCTCCCACAAAGAGCACTCTAATCATAGCAAGCACTGAAGCCTTGAACATAATATTTCCTCCATGTGTAAGATTTCCAATTTGCTTAATGGTCTCTCAAACTTTACAGTATGATATTGCAAATGTTCTTTTAAAAACTCCAGGTCCTCCCCAAACACTTAACCAGCATGTACATTACATAAAGAAAAAATATAATTTGCTCTTCATTTTTGGCTTCTGCTGAGAAGTCTTATTCCAAGTCATCATTTATTGGAAAATAAAAAAGGAATACCATGTTCAAGTTATCTTTCAGAAATGCCTCATTTTGTAATTCCCACTGCAACAACAGAGGCACATACTTCCATGAAACATTGTTGTTTATCTCTTTTTGGATGACCTCATCGAAGGTTATTTGGAAGAAGATGGAAATACAGACTGATTTATTGGTAGCTGGAGTGTAAATTTCACACAAAAGTTCAAATGGCAGTTTTATAACTACAGCTAACGGGTCTCAGTTCTGTGAGTTGTGAGTCATTTCCACAAGTCCATGTTCAGTTGTCTGCCCCACATCACACACTCAACTCTCCTGCTTTCTTTTAGGATATTAGCTGACACTGCTTCCAGATAGCTACATTCAGAGCAAGGATTTTAACAAATAGATGCAACTGCACCCATTTTTGTTCATACCTAAGGGATGTGAACAGCATCCAGCTAAATCCAATTTTACTGCATTATCTATATTTAGGCTATGATAGAACTGTAGCAAATACTCTGAATATTGCTTATCTAAGGCCTATAAATTCATTTCTATGAATAATTACAATTTAGTTGCCAGGGAAACTTATACTATAGCATTCTCCTTATTCATTGGCATAGTTATGTCTGCCACTTCACAGACAAAATGTATCTAAGTGTAGAACTGCATTAAACAGTAATTTCAGAGGACTTTCAACAGATATTTTTCCCAAAATAAAAATATTTTTCTAAAACTTTTTTCTTAAAAGTTTCCTTTTCTACACTACTGAAACTCATAAATTGTTCTCTGATTTGGGACATTATTTGTTCTTTGAACATTTTTCTTTAGCAGAAAGCTACTATATCCTGTGAACAAGCCTTTTGTGACAAGAGTGTGGTTAGTTTTTTAGAAAAGGCAGACTATTGAAGGCAGAAGTGTCAGAAGAAAAGTACAAGAAGAAAGCAAAGCATTACAGACTCCATAATTTATGCAGTGTACTGGCACAATCCAAGTCACTACGAAAGAGTACAGTTCTCCCTTTCCTAAGGATGCAAGCTAGTCACAAAGCACATATCAACCCTATCTAGGTGGGTTTATTTTAAGGAAGAAAGGACTATGGCCAGCTCTGAAGGAGCATGAGAGAACTCAAACCCTTTCAGTAAGGAGGGTTTCTGTGTGTTCAAAGCATGCAAAGTGGGGAACACCTGCTATGTCAGCTAGTATTAATGGAGAGAGGAAAACCTATGCTTCAGCTACTTGTGCTGTAAAATGTCCCAGTTGTGTTTTTTAAACCTGCTTAATTACATTAACAGAAAGTCCTTTCCACATTCCCCAGTTCAGGCAAACACATCCACTTCACAGCAATTCCATGCTATGCCTGACATTTTGCAGTCCCAGGCTGAATGTGAGCTACTGCAATTCACCTTCGAGCTGGCTAAGCTTTATTGTTTTACTGTAGTCAACACAGCTCTGTATCTTATATTGTTCTTCACATTTCCACAAATTGCTCATGCTAAGTATCTGGTTTTTCTCATACTTTTTTTTTTTACATCAGTGAACAAAAATGCCTTTTTTAGTTTTTACCTTTTTTAAGCATGGAAAAATAGTGTCTAGAACACTTCATGCAGACATCTCCCTGAAATGTGATACAGTCATTAAAAAGGGGTACAATGCACAATTCAGTAAACGTGGGAATAAAAAGTTTTGGTGAGTCTTGAGTCATCAGTAACAAAATTAATGAATGAGATGTTCAAAACCCACAATTTCCAAGTTCAAAACTGATGAGCAAATACTTCCCTTAAATGATTCTGACTGGTTGCCAGTGGCCAATTCCCCACATCCTAGACAACAGACATAACTTCAAAATACAAATAACCCTCTTGGTAGAACTGGCATACATACTTCTAGTGGGGTAATAATATTTGACCATGATCACTGAGAAATAGATTTGTTCCTTTCCTGTAAAACTGAGGAGTGTTTTAATTTGAAAACAATGTAGGTTTTAAAAACCTATATCCCGCTTACATTTAAATATATTTAGATAAACACATGTTCTTAGGAAGCAGAGCATGGAGCTGGAGAAGATGAAAGAACAATTAAAGAGCTAAGGAAAATTAAGCCCCTTGGTTATACTAATAAAAGAATGATAGCGATCATCTCCCCATCTAGTCTTAATAGCTGCCTTTCATAAATTTTCCATTAAAATTAAATTAAAGTTTGAGCATTGCCATTTAAATGAAATTCTTTGCAGCTGCATTTCTCTCAGCTCAGTGTTAGTATTGAGCATTTAGTGAATTTCTTTTAGAAGTTAATTCAGTAGTTCTTGTCATTATATAGCTACTATCTCATTTTCATTTAATCACCAAGATGTTATGATCTTTCAGGATGAGGCTGTTTCAAAAACTATAAAGATTGTTTTCTGAAGTTTAATAATACCCACTTGGCCACGAGCGTTAATTTCAATGAATAGTCAATACTTTCTACATTGTACTTTCTACATTCTACATCCTGACATTAAGTACCCAAGTATTCATTTGCAAGACACCATAATCTTTTAATTAAGCACCTTTTGCTGTTTTATATCCCCCTTTCAAAGTAATATAATTTATGATCATCTAAGTATGATCTAGTCATAGCATTTAAAATAAAACATATTTCAAAATTGGTCAGATCATTCTTGAATTACATCTTCTGGAAATAATTTAATATGACTAGGGTTTCAATAAGGGGTTGAAATATTAGGAAAAAAAACTTCACTGGTTGATTTAAGGAACTTTTTATGTCAACTCTGTCCACAAATGTTGCAAGATTGATTTTTCTCTTAAGTAGTTCCTTCCAACAACATCTGTGGAAATGGGGACCTAGGTTTCTTTCTGTATCCTGGCTATATACATGGATTTTGAGATGTTTTTCTTTATCAAACAAGAGAACACATGCAGAAATACTACATTTTACATTGTAACTTTTTTCTGTTAGCTACCTTCATGGTCCCCCAGTACGGTGTTAGATTGCCACTTAGCCTAATGCAGGGCTTCAGAAGCAAACGAATACCATCTCAGTTGTGTGAGGTGATTCTTTCTCTCATTTCACAGCACCACACTTTTGGAAATCTGTTTCCCAATGTGGAAAAGAGTCACAGACTACTTTAGGATGGGGGGGACTCGTGGAGGTCAGCTGGTCACACCTCCAGATTGTCAAGGTCCTGCTGTAGGGTGGCTTTGACCTGCAGCCTTCAAATCACTGGTAGGGTTTGTGAACTTTCTGAGCTAGAAGTGTCATTGCCCAGGTCACTGATGAAGAATGCTAAGCAGTGTTGATGCCTTAGGTTTTAGCTTTTATATTTTTCAGATCCTGCATTGCCTAGTATGTAACTCTGAAACTTCATATAGCCCATTAGCTACTGTTCTCACATTTTGGTTAGACATAACAAAACCTCTCTGGGCCTGAATTTAATTTGTTTTCCCAGGCCCTGAAATATGTAAACTGAGCCTCTGGAAAAGGGGAGCAAACTTGGGGTAATTACATCATCACCTGAAATTATAATTGGAGCATTAACCCTGATATGCAAATGGACCAAACTTATAAAGGTGTGAAGAACCCATGACCCAGGATCCATCTTGGGTGGAGCCCTTGGAGGCTTTTGACTGCCCAGGGTGTACCTCTGAAGGCCCTTCAAATAAATATCTGCTTTTATTCTCTTAATCTTGTCTAGCCTCTGTTTTCAGGTAGCCACTTCAAAGCATCAGTGTCAGCCTCAGGTATAACCCCTTAGGAAAATCACCAGTACTCAACAGCCAGCTGGATTTCAAACCACTAATCACAACCTTTGAGTCCAGCCATCCAGCTGGGTTTCACCCACCCATAATTCACATGTAGTCCTTATCTCACTGGCTGAATTGCAATGGAGAGAGACTCTCTATGAAGAGAGACTGTGTTGTTAAAGGCAATGAAAATGCCATCCACTACTTTTCCCTCCTCTCGTAAATGAGCACAATTGGCTCAACCAGCCACATTTTTCCCTTGATGTATCTGTGCTGGCTGTTCCCTCTCACCATTTGTTTTTCGTGTGCCTGGACATGACTTCTGGGATCATTTGTTTCACATCCCCCTAGAGATTGAGGTGAGGCTGGTAGCTCCCTGGGTTTTCCTTTTTGCCATTTTAATTGGTTTCTTTTGAAGATAAGTGTGATACTTGACTTTTTTAACCTTCCTCAATTGCTATGACCTTTCAGAGAGGATAGTTAGCTCCCTCAGCAGTCTCCATGGATTGGTATACATCTAGTTCCCTTATTTGGTCCCGAATGAGATCATTCTCTACTCTAGTCAGTACCTCTTTCCCAAAAACTTTTCACACAGAATCTGGAGGCCTGAAAACAGGCCTTGCCAGGAAAGAACAAGAAAAACACTGTGCACATCAGAATTTTTCAAGCCCTTTTTCATTAGATTCTCTTCCCATTCAATAGGGAAGAGTTTGTATATAAATCTGCAGGAGGACTGGGACCCAAGCAGAGGCAGAACATCAACACAAGGCCACCAGAGAGTGTGAGAAATTATTCCTCAAATCCTTCCCAAACCTGAGACTTGAAAGCTTAACCTTATAGGCTTCCTTTAAAACATGACAGGAAAGCCATTTTAGTGTTGGTTGTGTTTTTTTCTTTAACCAACAAGTCCATGACTAACACACTAACAGAGAATATGAGAACCCTGGGTCCTAGACTGTGTTCAGCAAAGGGAGTTTAAGCCCTCCTCCTCCTCCACTGTCTGGAAGAGTGGTCTCATAGCAGATTGACAGATGATGTGTGGTTGAAGAAAATGTGGTGGGTTTAGTTCTTTCTACTGGAGCTGTTCCACCTTTGTAAAGGAATTCAATATTTACTAGGCCAGGAATGTTACTTTTTAGCCAAACCATTCAGGGCACTCTGGGAAATAGGAAAACCTGAGTTCCAAACTCTACTGCAAGCAACTGTTTATTTTTTTACATCAAGCAGTCATTTGACAAAACATCCAAAGGCTCCAAGGCAAAGTACAACATTTGTGTCTCTCTGCTGGTACCTGTGTGGCAGTTAAACTGAAAACATCAGCCTTCGGGCAGAATGTCTCCAGAGACACCCAAAAGCTTCCTTCTGCAGATCTTTCTGTTTCTTAACCTGGTTTGAATAGTCTGCTCCCATCCAGAGAGTCAGATTCCCCTGCACAGTTAATCCATTCACTCACTGAGTTGTTCTGTTTAGCCGGCTCTTTCCATCAGTGACACTAACTAGGGAATTGATACATTTTCTGGCAGAACATGTGGAATGTACCTGTTCCCTTCACAGTATGTCTAGACTCATATCCAAACAAATGCTTTACTGCTAAAACTAGAAGCAAAGCATTCTTCGAAAAGTACATTTTAAAAAAAAGTTAAAAAAAAAAGATTAAATGTCTTTTTAGAGTTGTGAATTGCATAGGATGCGGTAAATTGTCTAGTCAGTGTTTGCCTACATGTGGTCTGAACATTTTTTATGGAGATCCTGGGTTTAAATATATATATTTTTTGAATAAAGATTAAAATCCCAAGAGTTGTGATGCCCATAGCAAATTACAGGGCGTTTTCTTCATCTACAAGATCACTAGCTTTTGCCATTGGTTTTGGGTACTGATTTACCCATAAATATGAAATGGAAGAGTCACTCTACCAGAGACATATATTGTGTTTTCAGTACAGCTGAGGAAGTTCAAAGAAAAACAGACATAGGCACACTTGCTCAGTTCCCACTGCAGTAAATGTACTTAAATTTAAAGCTACAGGGTACTTTGTTCAAGGCAATTTTTTCATTCAGGAATTTTTTCGTTTCAGGAATTAAATATTTTTCTGTAGCAATGGAACCTTCAGAACCATTCAGCAGTTTTTCATTTTGATTTCTAACTTTAATCCTGACAATATCCTTTTTCTGAAATGATAGACTGAATTTTATCATTTCCCACTTTCCTAGGTAAAAGAACTAGACATTTACTGACAGGATGCCTTTATTCATATATTGTTAGTCCCCTAAAATGCCTCCAATTACATTTCATAAGTACTTCTGATGCCCCATTACCTTAAGCTGGGAAAGGTCATCTTTGTCTGCTTAAAGAAATGCAGTCTTTCCAGAGAAATGTAGCAAACCCACAGTTTAAAATATTCCTGGCAGGGTGAGGTGGTTCAGGCCACTTTAGGCAGATGCACATAATTCACAACATTCTTTGGAAATTCCTACTCCGTGAGCGTCACTCACAGAATCTGTCCTAAGACTATTCTCAGTATTGTATCTGTCTTTTCTGTCCTGTAAACACTCAGATTTCTAGAGCTATAAGTGCAGCACAGGATAGGGATACCAGACTCAAAAGCAGCCCAGTCAGTACATGAGTAACAGTACAGACAATTCAGTAAGAAAGCTAATTCCCCCTTCTTTCAAACTGTTGGACTTAAACCTGCTAAACTGATACCCAGTGCTTCTTAAAAGTATACTCAATGTGTACTCTTACACAGGAACACAGAAGGGTGAATAACATGCCTGCAATAGAAATTAAAACCAAATAAATACAATTTAGGACAGTAACTGGCGCACCATTTTTGGCCCTAAATTTGGGCCTGCATTAGCCTGCATCAGCAGTAGATCTTCCTTCAGCTGGAAACCTGCTGCTTTAAAGCAGATTAACCTGACAGACTTGGTTAGTCAAACCACCTCTGCTCTCTCAGTGCCACACAACGATTTGTGTACGTAGTGTGTTCCTTTTAGAAGTGGGATTTTCTTCCTTTTTTCTTGCATCAGTGTAATTATTTTGAGTGGAGAAAATGCTACAGACTTTCTAAAGAATACTGGTAATCATCACAGGTCTACAAACTCCCACTAATCCTTGCTTTAATGCAGTCCCAAATTGCTCAGCAAGGTAGTTCCACATGGGGTTCAGACACTCTCCCATGCTGTGAATACTTTTCAAAAAATTTTAAAAAGTACGAAAGAGAAAATTTTTTTTGCTTTTTCTCCAAACTTACCAGAAAATAAATTTTTCTACTAAGGCCTTCTCCATCCAATTTTAACATGTTCTTTGGGGCCCTTTTATGACTTGGCTAAGGGTTAATGGGTTCCCTGGCCAGCATCAGTCCAGAGACAGCATTTCCACAAAATACAATGGCTAACACAACCATAACTCAGAAACTGCACACAGGTACTACTCTGCTCAAGAAAAGTATGGCCATAGGAGAATAAAATGCCCTCAGATGTTAAAAGTACCTGTGAGAAGCTGAGGTATAGATTTTCATCAGAGAAAATTTCCCAGAAATCATGTAAAAAACTCTGACAGGTCTCAGGGACTGGGAATTCTGGGTCAGATGCAGCAGTTTTGGAAAGCACGCTCTAACTTTGGAGGATCAGAGGAAGGTAGAGGCAGTCCTAACATCCGTGGGGGACCAGTGCCAGAACACCTTGGAGGCAAACTAGAGGACTTTCGCTATGAGCAGTACTGGTTTCAACCACCACTGAGTTAAACTGGGAGCTCACAGAAAAATGAGGTTGGAAATGGAGATCTTTTAGAATCTCTGTGTGCCCTCCTACAGACCTTGCTTCCCCTTTTTGGATAGGTTCACTTGCATGTCCTAAACCTCTCCATCCATTAGAGCATGGATGAAAGTGAATGGGAAATAGACCCAGGTGGCTGACACATTCCAACCCATTCAGCTGTAAAACTGAAGAGCAAAATTGCTTTGAAATAACTACAGGATTACACAGTGCATTCCTTACTTTTAGCTGCATGTATTTCTGAATACACTGAATAACACCAGGCTATGTGCCTAAGCATTATGCCCTCAAGACCAGTTGTGGGACAGGGGGGAAGAAATATAAAACTGAGTATAACTAATGGGAAGTTTATCCTTGAGAAACATGTTAACATATTTCAGGGTTAATTAACATGAAGAAAGTATGTACCACACTCACCGCTCTCAACTGCAAGAGGGGCATCATCACATTCCAGTGATAAGTATTTTTCTCTATTTGTCCAAATTTCTAATCCTAAAAAATTGACTACAGTGTCATGATAGAAGGAATCAGGGACTTGTGCTTGAACAGTGCTCAGCCCTCATACAGTGAGCACTCAGAACCTGCTGGCAGTTCTTCAACCTCTTCAAGTATATATCTTTTTAGGACTATCATTCACTTTCTACTTTCACCAACGAAACACAGCTATCAAATGAAAATTAATAGATAGAGATACATGGAATTTGTAAACTGCAGAGGCACGCTTACAAAAAGCAAGGACATTTCAACAATTACTAAATGTTTCCCACCTTATCAAAATGAAGCAAGAGGAAAAGACAGGTGAGAGGAAACTCAGTACAATTAAACACAAAAAGCAGAGGAAATTCAGTTCTGTGCTGCTGCTGCTGCTGCTTCTCCATTGGTGCCATGACTCACTGCAGTGTCCTTGTTCTGCAAGGACCACAGCTGAGAATGAGATGTGATGTTCCATGTCCTTGTGCTAGACCCATGCACAGCAAGACGAAGACACAGAAAACAATTTAGTTATCCTTGTATTTATTTCTGATAAGTTATTATTTTGTGCCATTTTTTTCAGTTGTTTTGTCAGTTTAGCAGGAATTGAATAACTTCAAAGTGAAAAGAAAAATATTGTGTGCACGTGAAAATAACCCATGGATTACGGCTGATGCAATGGGTCAGACTTGCCCCTGAAAAATTTTTGAGGCTTGCTGGACTTAGACTAAATATAAAATTAGTTTATTAATTATAGGTTTTTAATACAAGAACTGATTGAGGACTGGACCTGAACAGATTCTTCAAAATCATCAATACTGCCTACACTTACTCACAATTTGCTCGTCTGATTGCTGAAGCAGTATATTACCTTCTTGCTGCAATTATATCCAGTTATATCAATTTGTATGTTCATAGTGTTCCCTAAATTGTGTTTTAAATTTTTGCTGCTATCCGAGTTGTCTCTCCATTTCTAAGAGCCCAGTGAGCAAAAGCCTTCCAGTTGATACTTTGTCACTTCCAAGTAGAAGAAACTAGTATTCTTATCAGTCAGACACTAAAGTAAAAGTTGCCTCTTTTTTTTTGCAATGGAATTGGTTACTCAGCTCTAGATTAATTTTAACCATTTTTTGTTGCCATTCTGCATTTTTGAATCAAATTTCCTTATTTGCTTAGCACAGCACACATCTCAAAGTTAAACTTCACCTTGCTGATTTGCCATTGCCACTCCAGTTGGTCGCATCCTTCAGTAGGGCTGTGTTATGCCATGAGGTGTTTTGTGCCATCACTGGTGACAATACTGTGGCGAAACTAGCAATTTTTCTTTCCTTGGCTTTCTACCAAAGTCAGCATCTTCAGTTCTACTTCCAGCTATCTTCAAAATGGGAATAATCTGTACATACCAAAGGATTGCAGAAAAAGATTGAATATCAAGTAAGAAGACAAATTACCAAAGCTTGCCTGGACCTTGTTGTAGCACACAACTTCCTACCCATTTTTGATCGTCACAGATGTACATAATTTCTGAGGAATTGTTGACAGCAAGAAAAAGCTCTCAACATATCCAACAGGTGCAAATACTACAATTAGCATTTGATTAGCTAACATTAGTTTCTAAAGTTAAATAATGATATTCCTGTACATTCAAGTTAGCCTTACATATGTAAGATAAAGAAGGAAGTGCAGTCCATGATATGAAGAACTTAGATCACTTCTTGTTAGTAAAGTCTGCCAACATTGGGAGCCTAAAAAATGTTCCTTTTTAGTACCAAGAGTTGTTGAAAATATATATATTTAATAAGAACTGTCTCTTAAAAGAGAACTACAAAAACAGTTTTCCATAGCCAGAAATTCTTTTCCTTCTTACACCAGTGTAAGGCCAAGTAGAGTGTGGGGAGTGAGGAACAGGCTTTAAAATGTGATCAGGGCAACACAAAGTAACATAGCTTCACCAGGAACAGCAAAGCTGTCCCCATTTACTCTAGGTAAAGTGCTCTCGAGAAAGGGACAGTAGATCAAATAGTAGTAGTTCATCAAAAACATCTGGCTAGATTGTAATCTCTCAGTAAAAAACAACAAGGAAATTACAGTTGAAAGGAAATGGTAACTATTAGTATGAGTAGATATGTAAATGGCAAATGATCCGAACAGAAAGCAAATCTGGGGGAGGAGAGTGGTGGAACAAAGTAGCTTTAATCTGCACTTTGTAGTCTTGGATAGAGATACTTCAAGCTTACAAGTTCCATGTAGTTCATTTTAGCGCCAGCAGAACTGCTACCTTTGAATTCTTCTCACTGAAAAAATCAGGAAAGCTTCAGGATACATTATTGAAAAGGTTCTTTTTGCCCCTCAGAAACCTTCAAATCACTTTAATCTGCTTCATTTTACAACACAGAAATGTGTATTCGAAGTTCAGAGAAACAAAATTAACTGCTTCAGAGGCAAGAGAGAGACAGGGGTAGGGGAGAATGGGACCAGCTGTTGATTGACATCTAAGGCAAGATGGGGGAGGTAATTCGAAGTCCTGCTGATAGAGACTTGTGTCAGAGAAAAACAAGCAGATGCTTAAGTTTTCTCATATTTTTAAGAAGTATTTTCATCTTTTCCTGTTAAAAGAGAACAAGGCAAAAATTGAATGTAGAAATAAATAAAGAAAAAAACCTTTGAAGATTTCCATGAACAGTGATAGAAAGCAGAAATAATTTCAAATTATATTAGAACAATGCACCAATTACTCCACCACGAGGAAACAAAGTTAGGTTTATCTCTGCATTTCAGGGAAATCAAGGCCCCAGAGGTCAAGGAGGTTGCTAAATGGGTGAGGGAGCAAGAGAACATTTTACAAAATCATCCTCTAATTTGGAGCCAAGGTCAATGATTTAAACTTTATTGCTCATCTTGAAACCAAACTCACAATGAGCATAGGTGGAACCATCCCAACTAGCAATTACCCAGAGCCAGGCAAACAAGAACTGCAGGAGTAACTATAGCTGCAAGAGAATTCATGTTTTCAAAACATGACATCAGCCCTGCCAATTTGCTAGCCACTGCTCACTTCTGATGGTGATAACTTGTTAAGCCACAATACTCAGCCACATGCCGAGCATCGAGCTCTTTTGGGAAACTGCAACTGCCACAAGCTGTTGTGCCGCTGAGAAGTCTCAGCTGCAGCCCAGACTTTAACAATCAGCTCTCCTGTACTTGAGAACTTCACCCTCTATGCCACAGTCAAAACCAAATAAATGACCTGGTTACCGCTGTATGTCTGGAGCTTAGCGCATGTTTACCAAGAACATACCCAACTTCAGCCTTGCAACTGTGTCAATGAAAAACTTTGTTTCCAGAGATAAACGGTCTTGTAGGAAAGAGAATGAATGCATAATGACATTTCAGGAGCTCTGATGAAACCTTCCTCACCATACAGCGAATCTCCCATTTCTATGTAATTATATGGTTCACTGTTCCTTTTTTTTTTAGCCTAAATTTAATACAGCCCACACAACCTGGTGTCATCTTAGTGCTTATTACTGTAAAATATTGACCTCAGCATGCTGAATCATGAAACAGAGTTTGAGGAAAAGGCTACAATGTGCTGTATGTTAAGGAATCCCACACCCAGTCAAGTTTCTGCTATAGACATTTAGTTTCAGTTTTGAAGGGAAACTGAGGGCTGTGTTCCAGAGCACTGAATTTAGAACTTTCCCATTCAGATAACAAAATTCATGCCAAACACAGGAAGATTTTATCTATCAAGACAGAAAATAGGCACACCACTGAAAATACACTTGGAAAAGATATATTTTGCAGGGAAATCCCTAAAATATCAACTTTCAGCAAAAAATAGAGGCTGAAGTGAGGCTGTGGAGATTGGAATCAGGAGGTTTCTAAATGGGCTTTTTAGGAGTGTATCACAGAGTAGTTGATGTTGTGGAAAGGACCTCTGGAGACCATCTCCACTTTGAGTAAACACACAGTGGTCTTCCAGGGCTGTATTTTTTTATAAACAAAATGTCTTGGGAGGGAGAAAAAATTGCAGCACTGTTATTATTAAAGCATGCTGAAGCTATGGCAATAGCAAGAAGAAAGAAGCCCATTTCCTTCCTTCACCTCACCTTCCTATATTCTCCCCACATCAGGAAAAAGTTCAAGGTTGTATTTGGCGCTTCTAAGAGTTAAAGAAGAGGTAGTATGAGATATGAGGTCAGATTTTCCTTTTTTTCCTATCCCTTCTTATACAAGTACAAGGGTTTCACTTTTTGAAGTATTTCATGCTTTTCATTAGCAGAAGAAATAATAAAAAATTACCTGTTGAATTTGTACAATTGTAACAAGAACTTAGTCCTATTAAATTCTATTTATATTTTTCCCTTCAGTTAACTCGTACTGATAACACATTATCTGAAGTTAAAGTTATGGAGTTTTTTTGAGCCAAACACTTTGAAAATTACACAGGCTTTTGATGGATATTTGCTCTTTCAAACTGAATCAGGGTATTAGAAAATTGTGATTTCTTTGAAGAGGTCAACAAGAAGTTTTGTATACTGTAGGTAAGAATGCCGGCTTACAGACAGTCCTGTCTTTGAGACTTTTGGAGGATGCTGAAGTGACTATCTCATTCTCAGGTAGCACACATGTAAATAGCTAATTCCTCCTAAATAATTCTCTGAAAGGTACCAAGTCAGCTTTTGAGCCCCTCGCTCTCCATAACCATGCAGTTCTCCACGTGCCAAAGGAAGTTCTAAGCTGATGGAGTGTTACATGGGATATCACCATGACAAGCTGCTGCTGATGAGTGGTGGGGTTTTTCGTATGCTAAACATGAGGTGTTATCAAAGGACAGTAATAAACACAGTCTATGAGTGTTACTGACATCGATCCTGAGAGACCTTCAAGCCATCTCTTGCCTCAGCCATACTCTCCAGTTAAATATATTTAAACATTAACCATGTTACAGACCAGGCTAATTGATGCTTTCAGATATAAGACAGGCAGTCTATCAGAGCAGTTAATAGAACTGAACATGCCAAGAAGGCATTGTCTTGTTCTTCAGTTATAGGGATGCACTTAGCTCTTTGCCATATAAGTAAAAAAAACCCTGCACTGCCAGCTTCTAACTTCTCCCTTGGAAACCTAGGCACTTTTTTTGTGAAACTCACAATTCATCATAGAATTAGAGGGAAGTATTTAATAGACCCTAATGAAATGTTGTGAGAACTATGCTAATTCTGTCATGGTAGCAGAAGAATAATTTCACTAGGGAACTAGGGAAAGTCAAACATGCTTGAGAAAAAGAGGAAACAGCAAAATTCACCAACAGCTGCTAGCAAATAGAAATGCCATGAGAACTTCATCGTGGTATATTTTAAATAGTGAGCTTTAAAATAATGTTAAAATAAATTACATATGAACCCCAAGTAACATTCTCAAGGTCTGTGGGATATTAGGCATGAAAGATGAGCTACAACTTCTGTATGAAAGAAAGAGCCATTTTCATGGTACACTCACTTGTCTGGCACAATCCCCAAGGCAGTGACCTTGAGAGTATTCAACAGGGCCTGATTCAAGAATGAACATTCAGGAAGAACTAAATGCAAAGAGCTGAGGCACATCTGAGGACAAGCGTGATCATCATCAAAAATGCATCTGATGATTTACCACTCAAATACACTATTTGAGAAAAGAAACCTGTGAATAATTAAGACTATTACCTTTCCAAACACATCAGTGAGGGAATTACTATGTTTCCTGAAACACAGAGAAAAATATTGTTATCTTTTACACAATCTGAACCCCTTTGGCTGTGCTGGGCATTCTTTTCTGATACATGATATTAGTGGAAAGCAGTAAAGATTTCTCCAATGTCTAAACAAGCATATTCTTGTTGAATTTATTGTCAATTTACATATAAAAACTGATTTTCCTACCTCATGTGAAAACTGTAATTTCCTACTAAAGAGTATGTTTTTTATCATTAAGGGCCTCTTAAAAAATTTGATCAGATCTTTCTTCCTTGGCACAGAGCAAGGAAAAAATGGGGGATTTTTTCCCAGAAAAAATATCAAAACAACTTGAATTCAGTAATATGTGCACTTGTTGAACCTCTGACTTCCACCAACTTCCTATTTCAAAATAATCCATATATATGTACAAACAGAAAGTTGTTCAGGATTTTAGAGTGTATCCTATATCGACCAAGGCCACTGTTGATTTCAGAAGGGAATCAATAGAGAGTGAAGGAGGCCAAAGTTGAAGGTTTCGTGGTTATCAGCAAAGCAAATAAATGGCAGTCAGCCCACACAAAAGGGCAGGAGATATTCAGATCTCACTGTAGGTGTAACAAGGTATATTGCTTTCTTAACTGTGAAACTCTTTTCTGGGCTAGAGTCCTGCCAGCAACAGAGAGAGTGCTGCCACTTTCCTCAGGAGGTCAGTGAAGGAAGAACAAAGAGAAACCAGCTGTGCCCAAAAGCCAGGTTCCCATGGTGCCCGAGAGCCCTGCCTGTCCCTGCCCATCCCCAGGGCTCCACTCCCTGCCCAGGCCCCCAGGGCTGTGGGTCCCTGCCCCTTTGGCAGCACAGCAGGGCCAATCCCCGACTCCCCACCACCCCAGGTCCACAGCCCACCTGGCCCCTTCCCCACAGAGATGCCCAAAGCTGGGGTAGCCACCGTGCCCCTCCTGGTTGCCTGCTTTTCTGCTGGGATGGTCAGACAGGCCCTGCTTGGCTACGACCACGCATTATTTGGAAGCTGTCCCAGCTCTGCATCGTTGACCCAAGCACGCTGGCTCTCTCTGACAGGGAGAAGACACAGCTAAATGAGGAAAATAGGGAAAACAAATTGAGTGCATCTGGAAGGAACACGGCCGTTTGTGCAGCAATGACAGTCTTGCCCTAAGAGGAATCCTGGTATTGCCAGCCAGGAGGGCAGTGATGTGACTAACCTGCTTAAACCGAAATCAGAGAAGCTGCCAGAGCAGAACAAATAAAAAACATGGGAGAATTCAATTATACCCATGTAAACTAGAAGGAATGTCATTGTGAGAAATGATATAGAGGTACAAGTTTTAAATATCTTAAATGACCACTTTTTAAACTTGCTACTCAGAAAACCCACAAGTGAAGAAGCAGTTTGGCTTAGTCTTGAGCAGACGAGATGTGGTTTGTAATGTTACTTTTGAAGAGTTGCTCTGTAATTATGACTACTATATATTCAAATTTAGCATTTACAAGAATGAAGTAGATTTAATTAAAAAAAAAAAAGGAACAACAGAAAAAAAAGAAGAAGCTTGTTAAAAACAAATTAAAAGGCAGACATAGAAGTCTCCCACTGAACAACAATAAAGGAAGACATTTAAATTTAGAAAGATTTCCTCTGAAAAGCAGAAGTCTTATCTGAAGAAGGGAAACAAAAAAGAGAATAAATTCAGATAAAACAAATACAAAACTCTAAAAGGCAGATGAAAACAGATTTTGAAGATTAATTTGAGTAAATAAGGACTTCTTTCCTCCCTGGCAGAAAATTTGTGCAGTCCACAGTTCTAATAGAACTAAAAAAAAATGTGAAGTCATAACCAAAGAGTTAGATGAATTCTCTTTATCCACATTCATTTAGGAAAAGCTTAGAGAGACTCACAGACACTTTCTTTATAAGGGTCAAGTCTGGTGAACCACCAAAATGTCAGTAGGGAACATTTATGAACAGACTGATAAAATAAATGCTAAAGAATCACTTGGGTTCCATTGCATTTAACACCAAGTAGTATAATAATCAAACTACGAGGCTACTGAATTTCTGCTGTAGTGGTAACCTACTGACACTTCCTCAGGAATGGAGAGTATCAACTATAAAAACCCCCTCTTAAACGGGGATTGAGAGAGGGTGCAAGTAATGTACACCAGAAAGTCTGACTTCTGTGCATGTGGAGCTGTGAGAAATTATGGATCTGCTCAACATTTGATGTCCTGGTTATACTGGAGCAGCTTTTGCAGTAGAAAGTCAAGGCTCACATAGGATTCTCTGAAGGGTCAGTAGGTACATTGAACAAAGACAGTCTGATACGCAGAACTGCATGAAATTATTGGGAAACTGTTGACAAGGCATCTCTCTATCAAGTGGTAAGAAGCTAACCAGCCACGATGTAAGGAAGAAAGAAAGGTTTATTGTATATTTGTAACTAATTAAAAACTAAGAGTGGGCATACAATAAAGAAATTACCTCAGGAATTGTTTGTGAACAAAAACTGTTCAATAGATACATGTATGAGCTACTGAATGAGACAAGTCATGAATTTACAGATGATATAAAATTAATCAGGATAGTAAAAACTCAAGTTGTATTCACAAAAAGTTACATGATATGGAACAGCTTTTTGTACTCTTTCTAAGCATCCATTCTTGATGACTGAGACAGAAATCTGGAATAAAAATGCCTTTGGTCTTGTTGTCCTAACAACTGCACTGCTGTCCCAAAAAGACTGACACAAAGATAAAAAATTACGGACAGATGAGCTAAAGTGCATAGCAACCTTTCAAGCAGGGAATGATGAAAAGAGCTGAACCTTCTTTCTTCAATATAACCTCTTCTCAACCAGCTTTTATGCATATTTTGCTGTCATTTATTTCTGTAACTGCTATATTGAGCTTTCAAGGCAGTTACAGAACATGTTTCCCCTTTAACAGTTTGCCCCTGCGTGACAAAGAATCAGTATAAAAATATTTTTTAAATTACAGAAATTTAATACATTCATTTTCCAGCCTTCAAATCGCTAGCAACTGCCAAGCTTTGCCCCAAGGCCAGGATTTTTGGATACTCAGCCGTCCCAGCGCCTTTACTCCAGAGCAGCTCTGAAAACACCTTCTGAAGTAGTAATTGGTTGGAATAAAATCGGGTTGTATTGTCACAACAAAACCCTGATACATCATTCCTGCTGAAGATACTGAAAAATCTCACATGATAGTCAGACAGTCAAGAAGCAAGATTTTTTTGTGTGTAAAGACACTTGTTTCTCTCCTTTTGGCTTTGCAGTTTCATCCTCGGCAGCAGGTGACAGATGTTCACCATTTCTCACTAAAAACGTAAAAGAGATTCAAAACTTTAGTCAGTGTTCTATAAATACTCAGGACAATGACATTTCCATTTGCATGAGAAGCAGAACAAAAGGTCAAGGCTTAATGTTTACTTTCATGTCTCAGAAGTGCCTGTTCTTATCAGTGGTGTTTCCCAGCAGCTGTGTTTCTGTCTATAACGTGCATTGCTGCGTAACAACAGCTACGTGGTGGAAAATAGGTCTAGGTTTTGGGTTGCAAGACAAATGTGTTTCACATCAGCCTCATGGGATACTGGAATTCATGTCATGAAACCAACTATTATAAAGAATACAAAAGAAATATAGTAAAAGTGTAACTCCACAGGTGTAGTTGAAAACATTTGTACAAGTTCTATACAGGATAACCAAAAGGAAGTGTTCTACTGTCACTGAAAACATTGTCTTCAGTCCATTATATTTTGCAGGATCACAAGGAGGTGGTCCTCTTGCCAATGCTTACTCCTGCTGCCCTTGCAGAGGTGTCAAGAAGCAAAAGAGTTGCTCAGAGGGAAAACTCAGGTGGTTGAAAATGTATGTGACTGTAATGTTCTTTAATCTTTGCATACTTTGTACAGTCTGCAAAACCACCAGTGAGAGCAATGACACCCAGGTGATAAGCAGAGAGGAGTGAAACATCCAGTGGTATGGGTGGTTGTGACATTTCCTCACTCTATGAAGAAAGAACCACGATTGGGCCTTTTGAACAAAGTGCCCTGAATGCCCTTGCAGACCCATCTTTCATTTCCAATGAAATGCAGCTGGGCTGCCATTCACACCAAATAAAGGTTGATGACTTAAATTCACCTCCACTCACATTTCAGAAGATATCTTCATCCTGTGGCCTGCATGCAAATACCTGTATTAAATCTCCAGGTGTCACTTTTAATTGATAGCCTGCAATTAGTGTTTGATGGCCCATCAATGCATTATGCAGTTCCTTCCTCTGGAAGAAATCTCTCTTTCTTTAACTTGTGAGAATTGAAAGAATTATGTTCTAATCCCCTGACTTCATCCAGTTCATTTTGAAACTTAATGTTTTTCATTTAAATCCCCTGCTGGGAACTCATTCACTTCCATGGCACCAGCACAGCTAGGTTGCCTTGATTCATTACTAGCACTTACCCTTCTACTTCAGTAAATCTCAATACGATGTCTAATAACTGGAAACATTTAAACAAGTGTTTTATGCCATTTCAAATCTGAAGCTCCAAAGAATTCTACAAAATTGAAGAAGGCCAGGGGGCTACAGAGAGCCTGTGTTTAAGAACTGAGAGTGGGTGAGGTTCAGAGCTCATTCAATGCCCAAGCTGCTAAATCCAATTCATACTGGAAAGCCAGCTCACATAGGTAATATAATTCACCAACTGGATAACACAGCTTTAGGAATCAAATTACAGTTCCAGTCCTGGAGATGCAACAGAGATGCCACATTTACAATTTCTAACATACGGGAGACATAATTTAAATATCCATGGGCTAACATAGGAGAGGAAACTCGTGAACATGGCAAAGATTAAACTTTCATTCCTGTGAAGTCTACAATGGTGGCTAACATGGAGAACAGTTATTCTAAGCCAGTTTTGGAAATGGACTTTCACACATGGATAAAAACTTACAAAGAAAAACAAACAAACAAAAAAAGCCAAAGAAACAAAATCAACCAAAAATGTAACTGATCAACCAATGAAAGAATATTCCCAACTGAAATTCAGCTTGATTATCTTTTACCTATGTAGAAGTGTAAGATTAATGAAAGGAAACAATCTAAACACGGGGAGTCTCGTAAGAAAAATGCAGATATTCTTTTCCCAAAGGATATCCTCATTTTTGTTTGCTAATTAGCCATAAAGAGCAGATAAAAGCCCCTTGCCAAGACTTAGTTGAAAGTCTCTTTCCATTCAATGGTTGGCATAGAGATGGAAAGAGAGTCTTCTTCACAGTCCTCGGACTAAAGCTGCATTTTTGCTCATGCCAGTTAGAGCAGCAAACATTTATTAAAGTATGAAGGTACCTCCCACTGTGCAATTAAATGGTGAACCATATTTTGATGAGCTTGACCTTCAGCAATTTCTTCTGCGGATGAATTAGTTCACTGAATGAAGGTTTTCTCCATCAAAGTCATCATTCACTCATCTCTGTCTTGAGCATACATTTTTCCCATGATGTATCATTCCCATCACCTCAGATGCTCTCAGCAGGGGGTCACATACTCAGCTTTGTGGCCAGAGAGTCCAAAGGCAGGTTTGCCCTAACCTGCTCTGGAAGTATAAAATGAACATGTAATTATAATCAGACCTTGATATAGATGTTTTGCATATGCCCATTATGACTCTAGTGAGCCTATCCAGAAGTCCAGGCTCAGATACGTCCTCAATTGGAGCCTTCTTGGAAAGCAGAGATAAAATTTTCAGTCTAATTTTGTAAGTGTGTGTTTAAAACGTGTATAGTTACAGTGACATACACAGGCCAATAAAATTAAATTACCTATTTAAAAAATGAAGATTATCCATTTGTTTTTTCCTAAGTGTCCTTGTTAGTTGAATGTTGTGTTATATTTTCCTAAAACTAACCTTTCCAAAAGTCTGTAATTATCTTGAAATACATTTCCTGATTTATGATAAGGAGTGGATTATATTAAAAATGGGATGATGACTTAATTTATATTCCAGTAATCCCAGATCTGATTCACCTTTAAAACTGTCTTTGGTTTTGCTTTCTAGATGCTTAGGAAGATAGAATATTTACCTCTTTCTAAGGACATGAATTAACAATTTATTGATAGTCCTTAATTCCCACTGAGGTCAAAACTATCACACAAGGCCAGCTCCCAGCAATACGTTAAAGGGAACTGGAAAATTTCTGCTAAGGCATTGCTACATCAGAAACATTGTTAGAGAAAAAGTGGCTTCCAAAAGCGACTTTTGCTTCCCAAGCAGAAATACACCTTTCTTGGACTGTATTTCTCTTTGGTCAGTTTTTCAGCCAAATGCTGCCATTTTATCTTTTTGCAATTCAGGTGCACCTCTATAAAAGTCAAAGTTGGCAGAGCATTTCTTTCACAGAATATGAGAGAGAGAGAGAGTTTGGAATAGGTTTGTCCTGGTGTGCTCCCCTGAAGAGAAAAGGAAAGTTTTTAGCTTTCCTGGATGCTACAACGTTGCTGATGGTGTCGCACAGCAAAATCATACACTGGTGGACTACCAGAGAAGTCGGGTAGACCACTGGCCCTGTGCTGCATTTGCATCAGGAGCACAGGCAGCTCGTTCCTGCCTTGTGGTAGCAGAGGGGTGATAGTGCTGACTAACCAGTGACCCTCTGTATTTCATCACCCACAAATAGCCCTGCTCTCAAAAAATGTAATTATCTGCTTCCTCTTTGATGGGCTGATAAACGGGACTGATTTTGAACAACATGAGAACAAGGTGGTAGTGCTGGAGTGCCAGATAGAGCTCCCACAGGGAGCATGAGCGTACTGAGCCAGAATTCTTCATATTGAGCACTGCAAACAAAACCCCTTGGCATTTGTTCTAGTGACTGTTTATTCTGTACTTCTGCTTTTTGCCATAGCAAATCCATGGGTTTCTGCTGTGCTTTCCTCATCCCACTGACAACTCCCACATACTGCCAGGCAACTATTCAGAAGATCTTTGTTTTCCTGCTCCAAGGGCGAGTTTCCCACCAATGTCTTCATACACAGTTGAAATACAGAAGACAGTTTCCAACCAACTAGCTCAGCTTCATTAACAAAAATTTATTTTCATTAGGTTCTTTTTAATACTAACCACTAGACTAGCAGCCAAATAAGTGACAATTACTTATGGACTGTGGGATTGATTATAGACACTGTGTCACCTATGCAGACACATACATAAAGAGAACACAAATTACTTAAGCCTAAATATCTGCCAGCAAATAAGAATCTCACTTTGAAAAGGCATAATACTGTTAATAGGCTCAATCCCAGAAAGATACAGAGTGTGAAATTAACAGGCCTGAGCTCAGCAAGAGTGCCTTGTTGTATACCCACTGCTGAGGTGGAAAACTGTTCCTGAACAGCTGCTCCTGTTCTCCTTCCACTCCTGAAGTTCTGTGCCCTACCAGCACATGTGCTACTCAGGGTGACGTATCACTCCTGTATAATTCGACTGCTCTGACTCATACCTTAATATTTGGGAAGGTAAAAAAACCCAACCATACCACACACACACAAAACAGGAAAAACCAAACAAATAAACACAACAACCAAAAACCACCCCTCAATTCACTTCCATTAAAACCTCAAGATATGCATAACTTGGCATAAATAACAGAGGAAGTTTACAAACAAATTAATCTATCTAATTATGAAAAATGTTGAGAGAAAGAATTCTTATATTAATGAAGCCAGCTGCATATCTCTCCAGGCAAACAACACCACCATCACTATTCAGGTATACAAACCCTTCCTTTGTACTTAGCACTCCTAAATGGTATTGAGCTATATGTGTTAGTTACATCAATACTGGTAAATTAAACTTGTTAACATTGACTGTGTTAGCAAATTGTTGAGAAATAATAATTGAAATTAGACAGATCTATGCCAAGGGTCTTTCTAGTAATTTAACTGAAGAAAAGGTCAAGGTCCAGAAAGAACCGAGTATTCCCAGAATTCATCTGCAGCAAATCAGCCCACATGGCAGAATGGGCTGCAATGGCTCTGACAGGCAAAGGGACTCGTCTTGCCTCACAACAACATATGATGCAAACACAGAACGCTTGGAGCTTGGAGGTTAGCCACAGGTTGTGCAGAGCTGTAGCAAGTGGCATTACAGGGAACGGTCACACTTGGGCTTGCTTCACAGGAGGTGCATGTCTACAGGCAGAGGGTGTCTGCACGCAGCTCTTCGCCCAGATGTAACTTAAACTGCATCACATGGGTCTAACTCACCACTTCTCACCTTTCTGCACTGTACCAGAGGTGCTGGCAAGCATTCAGGGGGAACGGATTTTGCTGTCCTCTTTTAAGCCTGTTTGGAAACAGGTGTGCCGCTTCAGATCAAGGAATCCACCTCCATGCTCAAAGGGGAGGTGCTGCCAAACCAGCAGTACTCTTCCTTTCTGCCCACCTGACCCATATCTCTAGCTCTTTGTTGAGAGCTGTATATTTATTTATTAGATAGATTTACTTTAGGTGGCTACCAGTGCAATGTAATGACTGTAATGAGGAGTAGCTTTAGAAGGAACAAGTTTTATCAACTTCATGCAAGAACCCTTTGGGTGCAAATCAAACATTGGAAACAGAGGCATGAAGAGACAGATCTGGCACAAACGGTATACAGTACAACAAACCAGTCTGGGGAAGAGCTAGGCCAGATTCACAACTACCTGGCACTGGAGGTTTATCAAAATATACCAGTCTGAAATAGCTTTTTTTTTCCCCTTTAATTTCTCCATCCCTACATTTGTCACTTTGGTCATCTCCTTAAGGATCATTCACACCTTGTACCAAGATTACAAAAACCTAATGATTATCTCCCTATTGATCACCTCATGGCACCCAGCATCCGTGCACCCTGGGAACCACTTCTGCTACACTCATCCTTCCAACAACAGCTTTCCCCCCAGTACTTCTGGACAAGTCAAGCCCCTTCCCTGGTTTTCTTGTTGAAAAAGTAATTCTAATCATTATCTCATTTAGAGAAAAGAGGAAGCAGAGTCACAGTATACCAAGGTCTGTTCGGTGACTGAAATTTGTCTTATGCTTAGAATTATAAACACTTGATTGCATATTATCATACACCTCCCACCCATGTCAACGTAGGACTGTTTGCTACTGTCATAAGCCATAGCCAGCATTTTATAGTGGACCTGTCAATTATCGGGAGTTTCCTACCAGTGCCTTATTTTTAGATTTTTTTAATACCTCCCCTTATTTTTCTTCTCAGTGAAGTGGGCTGTGAAGGGCTGTCAGTCCTCCCACCACTTATGGGTTTCACACTGGTTATCAGGACTGACAGTACACAAAGCACAGGAAGTGGGGTGCAGTGACTGTGGATGTGACTACAGGCACATGGAACATGGCAGCTAAAAGCCATGGTGTGCATGAACCTTAGCTAAAGTTATGAAACATGCTTTTTTACCCTTCTCTCTTGGTATACTTTTCCTGTTAGATATCTTAGTTTCAAGCATAACAATTTTTTGGGAAGCTGCAGTCAGAAAGGCCTTCTTTTACGCTTCCTAAAGATATCTGGAGAACTATTAAGGAAAGAAGAGCTTCTGTTTACCATTTTTTCTTGTTCTTTGTAACTCTAATGATTCAAGTTGGCTTACGTTGTAAATGAATGTATTTATTTTTTTCTATCAGCTGTTACTCTATAATCTTACTGCCCAAATTTATTCTCTATTCAGGAAAAAAAAAGGGGGGGAGGGGAAGGTTCGGGAAGGTTCGGGAAGGGAAGGTTTGGGAAGGGAAGGTTCGGGAAGGTTCGGGAAGGTTCGGGAAGG